>MU223494.1:1997362-2032149 GCA_018584345.1 Thuja plicata
ATTATCATCATATAATTTTTATAGTATTTTAATTAGATCTAATATATTATAATTTCAAAATACTACAAGTAGGTATTTTAACATTCGAGAACAAGATGCTTCAAAAATAGAAAAAAATAGTAAAGCTTATCAAAAAAATTGAAAATTTATATTTAACACTAGAGGAGAGAGTTATCTTCAAGAGTGTGTAATTTATTTTCTGAATGGTGTAGATTTGATAGGGGAAATTTGACGCGAGATGAAAACTATCGATTTTAGGTATGTTCGACTTTGAGTAGTTATAACAGAGAAAATATACATTGAAAACTAATTTTTCTTCTTTTCTGCACTAGCTATACATTTTAGCTATGACATATTTTGAAATCAAAGGAAAAAGAGATTATTTGCATATACTTTTTTGGTGCGGACAAGACCCTCATTTTTCAGCATTTTTCAGCAAGTAAAAAATGGACTTAAAATTTTTTAAAACTATGTGAATTCTTGTTCAAAAAAAAATAAAAAAATTATAGCCATAAACTTCATCCACTTTTACACATTTCATTAGTTTACATCATTTCCAAATTTTAAACATAAATGCCATTTTTATGTCATTAAAGTTAAAAATTTTGTGTGTTGTTGACCTTTTCCTTTATAAAAGTGTGACATAGCTTTGTACTTTTACTATGGCACCAGCACCAGCACCATAATACCTCATTTAGAGGTTATATAGAAAGAGCTTAAAGTTGCAAACAAATTATTCAAGAGGGATTCTCATCTCTCTATAGCGAATAGTTTGGTAAGTCTAGCTGTCGAGCTATAAATTAAGTTACAAGTCATGAAGTTTATAAAGGATAGTTGGGATACAGCGTTTGCACTAACATTATAGGTTCATAAGTCATTTTTGGATAAGTATAAGTTGACCCCTGCAGCTATCAGTGACAAAAACAAGGGGGAATCAGATAACGAAATGGATAAAGATGTGCAGAATCAGGCATAATATTTTTTATGGCATGTATATTATGTAAGTATGAAGTATAATCTTAGGGGGAGTACATTGTGTACTTAGGAACATATTGTGAATGTAAAGAAATGATAAGTATGTTTTTTCCACTAATATCAAAGGGGGAGATTGTTGATTTCTAAGTTTTGTTGATTATTAGTGTCCCACACTTATTCATTTATCTAGGCAGGTTATCTGGTCATCACTGCACCTGAGCTATCCTGTATAGGTCAAGCAATATGTCATAGTCATTTCTGAGAAGATGGTGGTTGCCGAGTGACTCTGCAATCAAGCAAAAGGTTGATCATATTCATACCAAGCGCTAGAGTCTTAATGTGCCGAGAAAGATAGTTTTGACTTATATGTTTGGAATGGCACAAACTTGAAGGTAAACCATTTTAGGTTGACTTGTTCATACATTTAATGATTTCAATGAATTTAATTACATATTAATTATTTGATCCCAATGCGTGGCATGGAGACAATCAGAAAATTGGAATGCCTAAGCAGCATAAGCCTTTAATCCTGATCGTTGATCTAGATCTAATCGCTAGGTTCATGAAGTATAATAAGATTGCTTCTTAAACCCTAAAAATGTGTGAGAGACAGAGAAGGTGTATGCATACATGAGAGATGTACAAAGGGTTATGTTGATAGACAAAGCATAGATCTAGCAGAGTGAAAGAGCAGTGAACAGTAGAGTAAAGATGTATCATATTATTAGATTAGAGAAGGTATTGGAAAGAGGAGATTTGTTATCAGCATCAGAGTGCATAATGAAGGATCAATTCTTGAGACATTCTAACCAGTGTATCAGGTAAAATCTTTTATCAAAGTGGTTCTAATAGACCTTTCTAAATCTCTTAGCTGAGTGCTTACTTTGTTGTAAGTTTAAATCCTTTTACAAGGTATATTGTAATGATCTAAAGCTCTTAACCGGGAAGACCTTTAACCAGGTAGATTACATATTGTGATCAAACTTTGTAGCCCTAACAGGCATACTTTATCATTGTAGTAGTGAAGATCTTTGTGGGTATAATCCCCACCCCAGTTTTACTTTATTGGGTTTCTGGGTTACCAAAATTCTATTGTCTTGAGTTATTTATTTACTGTCATGGATGCTACTAGTTGTTAGTTCAATTATATTTATGCATGTTTGTGGATCAATTTTGTTTTAAAGGATAAAATTTTAAGATTTGATTCACCCCCCCTCTCAATATCTTGCTTTCCCATATTTTATTTCCAACAGTGTTCACAATTATCTATGTTTAAGTTAGAAATCTAATATCTTTGTAAACCATATTACATGTGTTGCCTCTTCTTTAGAAAATCAGAAAATACAAATTATGTATTAAAATGTTTCTTACCTGTTGGTAAATATATTGTTCATCTATTCTTTAGCTCTAGAATACCCAAATATTTAAGAACAATTGAATACAATAATTGGGAAATTGTGACTAAGCAACTAATTTCCATCTAAATTTGAAGGTACACCTCCCTTAAGTAAAATATCCTCAATAAATATTGACTCTTCCTATTCTAACAGGGGTATGTTCTTGACCCGAGAATAGAAGAGGTAAACCAAGCTAAACCTAGACAAGAAATAGCTTAGGCAGGATAAAACTGATCCTAACATTAGCCAATTTCAAGACTCCATCAATCATATGACTCCTTACAACTAGTAATGAAATAACAGATAATGAAAATGCAAATGAAAGGCTTAAAGATTTAATAATGAATGAGAATGAATCAATCCATTTCTTAGGGACATCTCCCAGACTTAGATTAACACTAGATTACCCCCTAATGACTGCATCAAATATTAACACAGAATTTTGGTTCAACCACAAACTGTAATTCTAAATCTAAAGAAACATTCAAATTTAATGGATAGGTAATGTAATGCAGTGGAGAAGTTAAAGAAATGACATTCAAACATACAAATTTGACTCAGAAAAATGCTATCCTTCACACCAAAATTTAGCCGACCTTTGTATTAACTTTCAGTATAGTACATATAGAGTTTGAGTCTTGACCGTTTCAAAAAGAGTAACCAAAATGGTTCAACTTATTTTAAGAAGAAATGATGAACAAAGATTTATCTGTTACAATATCATCAAAATTTGGCACAAAGTGGGAATCTATCCAATCTTCAGTTTCATTCCCTTTGCCTAATTTAGCCTTATAGGCGGTAACAACTGTAATAACTCGGATGCACTCTTTGTGCATGTTGACATGGAAATTGGTATATCAGATGAGCCACCTAGAATTTTCCTTGGCTAGGCTCTTGATTGCATCCACCCAATCTTTTAACTCTTCCCTGGCCTTGAAGATACATCCGCTTAACTGTTGAAGTTCTGGCATCTTGTCCAAATGAGAGACAGACAGTTCTGTCAACTTATGCACGTAGTCAAAGAATGATTTCTGCATAAGTGCCACCGCAACCAGTGCTTTGCCTTGACCACTTGTTTGGGATTCTATGTAAAGGCCCTGAAGAATCTTAAAGTCTTTACTCTTCTCCTCCTTGATCTTAACATATTTTTTTCACAACCCTATCTCAGCCTGAATGATCATCTCAATTTTAAACTCTAGACTTTTAAGCCACTCGATTAGAGGTTTATCTCCTTTTTGTAGAATATTGGCTTTCAATGCCTCCTTGGTCTTCATATTTACTGCCACATGAAGCATCACTATGCATTCTTAACACTTTTCTCTCTTAGATGCGAGAGTTTGCAAATTCTTCTCAATATTTCTCCTTTCTATTTCCAGTCTTAAGAGAGCATTACCCAGTTTCTCAAAAACTACCAATCCTTAAGATTTGAGTCTCTAGATCCATCCCTTGCTGATGTACGTGGAGTGCATTTCCTCTTGCAATTTGGCTATTATGGCTTGATTCTCCATGGCACTAGGATCAAAAGTGGTCTGAGTACTGGGAATACTAGCAACTAGAGTGACCAACCAGCAAATGAAATTAGTCAGTTCACTAACTTTGGCCTTAAGCTATACCTTAGCCATTTTAAGTTCTTCTAGCTCTTCTTTAATTACTACATTAGTGGATTTCCACTAATCCACTTTGGTATCATGTCGAGCTAAGCCCATGTCAAATGAGTGTAGCTTGAAATATAAAGGGGTTAGATCTTCAAACCTGCCCTCCTTCGTGGGTTTTGCTACCTCCATAGTGAAGTGCCCAGTTTCTGGATCCCGGCCAAATGTGGATAGCATCTTTACTTTCTTATCTTTTTCTACAGCGGCAATGGATTGCAAGGCTCAAGCTAAAGCATCTTTGCTGGGAGCTCCTTCTTCTACCCTCTTTCTTTTTCATTCTAGAGTGTTCTCTATCTATGTCTCAGTGCTGGTGACCTTGGTGGCAGAGACAAACTCTTCTAAAAATAGTTTCCTAATAAATCGAGGAGTAGAATTTGGTCTTGAAGCAAATGGATTTATGGAGGTAGGGGAAGAGGATACCAATTTGGTGACTGAAGCAACCTTCTTCTATTTCTCGGCCCCTTCATTTGATTTTGGGGCTGAGGTATTGGAGGTATCCTTACCCACTTCTACTATAATGGGGGACCCTTGCCTTGGAGTATCTTGGGTCAAAGTGCCAACTTGTGTATCTATAGCAATAGCTTTAGTTGATTGCTCGGGTCCTGCACCTTTAGTGGGCTCTTCTGTTGACTTGGTCAGGTCTGGAAGTAGGCCTTCTCCACATGTCTTCTTTGGTTGGATCTCTTTCTCAGAAGGTTCATCACCTCCACCGGCTGGCTGAGATGAATCTTTGGCCACGGTCGGGAGTATTACTAAAGAATTTGTTACAATTCTTGAAGTGTCTTTTGCAGGGGTCCTTTGAGTAGAAGGTTTCCTTTCTGATCTCTTCTTTTTGCCTGTAGTCCATCCGATCCACTACTCTATTATTTTATAGATCCCACCCATCAAAGTTTGCAAATCATTGATGGCTTTCTCTAGCATGGGCTCAGAGCTTATGGGGAGGGGTTCTATCTTCTCAAAATATGTGTCATCATACATGTGTTGGCCGTCACCTTCTATTCCCTCAACCGCAATGTTAACCTTGAACTTTTTGATTTGTTCAATAGTTAACCTGTCATAAAATCTTTCTCTGCTCTCCAAGTCATATTTGCAATTGGTGCAGTAGTCTTCGATATCTTCAACATGATGGATAGCGTGACTCATTTATAGATGGCCACAAGCATAATTTATAGGGTCATAGAGTGGCCTAAGAACATCATATGTCTCCAACTGGAATCTTTTGTAGAAAGTCTTAAGAACATTCTTTGCTTTGGAGTGGGACGCACAACTGTAAGCTCCAATGGCCATCGGGAACTCATAGCCTTTCTTCTTAGAATTAGTGCAGATTAGGTTCACTTGGAGTGCCTACCTCATCACCTCCATTAGCATGATCATATCATCGAGATATCTGGGCATCTTCAAATGGAAGTCATTAAAACCTACAAGACGAATATACAAGAAGTCCACAAACTGAATGAAAAAGAACCCAAACTAGATGATAATAGCCATGGCTTCAGGAGAAAATCTCCTTTCTGAACAACCATGTAGCTCCCTACACAATGTCATTTTAATTGTATTGTTAACTCTAATATAGTCAACATAACTGGTGTGTAACTTTAAATAGGGGAAGAATTCATAACTCTTAACATCCTCTGAAAATTCCTCTAATCTAGGAAGCCCTGGAAAAATTTGAATTGTGGCCAATATATACATTAAAACTGAAGACATATAGAATTCATTTTGATGCTTAGCTCTATCTAGGGCATTGGCCAAATTTTCACTTACCATAAATGCTCAATCAATAAAATGGTGTTGACAATAGATCACCTATACAAAGAAGAAATGATGATCAATGAAATTGAGTGCCTCACTCTCACTTCTGATCCTGTGTAGTAGCACTAGGATGTCTATGATTTATAGCTTTAGGTTAGTGTCGTGTAGTGTTTTTGGCAGCTTCCCTTTGGTGCTTCTAAGCTCTTGAAACCATGCCTTCATTATCTCCTTCCATACTGACTTCTTTTCTATATATTCAGTCACTGTCTGACTGTATGTCATTTCTAAATATTTAGCTTGCTCTGGGATTCGAAGTGAGTTCTAGACCAATTGTCTATCAATAGAGAGTAGCACCATGTCACCAGGCAAGAGGATTTTCTTGGTGTCTGGGTTGTATCGAGTTATGCATTCTTGGATTAGTTCAGGGGCTTGAATGGCTACAAGAAAACTAGTGGCTTCAACTAATCCGCTCTCCTTCAGCTTCTTAGTGATGGGATGCATCTGGTCCACCTTTAGCCTATTCTAAAAATTCTATATATCAAAGAACTTCATAGATGTATTTGAGATGGTGTGCCAGTCGGATGTGATTCTGTTCATCCCTTTGAAACCCATAAATCTGGTAGCCATCTTTGAAAATTAGAATTTGAGATTAAGGAATTTGGGGATATGTTTCTGGGATGTAAAAAACATGAAAAAATCATTGCTAAGGATTTCAAATCAAACAATTCATAAAACAGACGGTAGCCTCTGTTTTCAATAGTTCTCTAATTTTATAACTTTTGAATTCCTACTGTTTAATGGATGACTTCCCGCGCCACACAAATGAAAAGACTTAAGCATTAATGAAAAATCTCGTTATGATCCCAAATGACTTTATTTGAATTAATGAATTCAATTTTATGGGCCATTAAGAAACATCCTCTCACTTTAGTAACCATAATGGTAATTTTTTGGAGGCAGCGAAAAACCACTTTTCCACTTTCCTTTGGGAGGAGAAATACTTTTGAGGTGCTCCCAACTCAAAAATCTGTTGAAGGATATTTTTACCATATCGAGATGCTAAAGTGATATGCTTGATTGTGTCAACATTATTTATGCCTCAAATCACCTATGAGATGGATCCCTTTCCCAAGTGTTTCTATTTTAATGATCTGGCGGAAAGCACACTTCACAGGTCAAAACCCGCCTGTTGGAGCAACATAGAAGCCATTTTCTACTAGTAAGCTTGCACCTCGAATTCTTCCCTATTCAATTGATCCCCTTCGCTTGAAATTTATTTAATCTAAATGCTCAAGCTTCCTTATTCCAAAACTTCTTGTTTTCAAATTTCACTGACTCTTGAAACTTTCAATTCTATTAATTGCGGAAAATGCCCTCTGGAGGTGATTTTCCCCCATGGAGAAGCTCAAAACTGATTTTCTGCCAAGACTACAAAATAAAGTGTTAAGGCTAGATACTTCAACTGCACATAATTTCAATGTTATAAGCCTTCAAAACATGACCTTTATCTAATTTGGGAACCTAACCTACCTAAAGAAATATTATTTGAGACCCAAAATCCCACCAGCTCACAAAGGGGAGGTCAATTTGGGAAAAGCTGATCAAGGTCTCGCAACCTAAGGGGAAACTAGACTTAGACTCAGGGCTCACACAAAGCTTTCAAGACTACTACTACACATTAAACATCCACTTTCATCCCAAAGATATGTAGACCAAAAGTGGGGAAACAAATGGCTCTATCTGGGGACTTAGATATTCACATGTTTGAGCAAGGAACTCAAATCTTTGGTTTTGCAAAGCTCAACAAAGGGACGGGTAACAATAAAACTACAGCAAAACACTAAAAGGAAAGCATGAAGGAAATCTAAGGAAAACAAAAATAGGAACTAAACATAACTATAGTACAATACAGGGGTTACCTATTTTCATTCCAACTCTGATATAGCTTCAAGTCCTGACCATTGTATGTCACGGGCAATACTTCACCATCCAGATAAGTTAGCTTAAATGATTTTTTTTTGAATGCTTGATTGATCTTAAAGGGTCCTTTCCAAAATGTTTCAAATTTCCCATGCATGCCCTTGGGCTCTTTGCACTTGTCCCATAAAAGTACCATATCTCCCTCCATAAATTTTTGGGGTCTGCTCTTTTTATCAAACAAGTTCTTCACACACATTTGATGTTGTATGATGTGGTCTACCATTTTCTCTCTTTCTTCTTCAATTTTGTTCAAGTAAAGAATCCTCTTTTCTAAACCATCTCCATATATACCATCTTCTACTGATGTCCTCAATTTGCAAGTAGATAGCTCCAGAGCTAGTGGGAGATTAGTTTCAATTCCATAGACCAGTTCAAAGGGGGAAACACCGATAGCTCTCTTGGGGGTCACCCGATCGACCCATAGTGCTTCATGAAGTTTTTTTTCCATGTCCTTTGGTTATCCGCTACAAGTTTCTTTACTATATTCACCACATTCTTATTACTGGACTCAACCTAGCCATTTCCTTGTGGGAAATAATCTGATGAGTCGCTAATTGAAATACCATACTCAAAACAAAATTCAGTAATCTCAAGAGAGGAAAAATATGCAGCATTATCCATTACTAACTTAGTAGGTATGCCAAACCTCACTAGGATGTTTTCTTTAATGAACTCACATACCACTTCCAAGGTAGTCCTTTGGGTTTCCTTTTCCCCCACCCATTTCATGAAGTAGTTTGTCACGGTGATTATATAAGAATGGCCTGCACTAGATGTTGGATTAATAGGGCTGATGAAGTCAATACCCCACTGCTGGAAAGGATTTTCAATTACCACTAGTTTAAGAGGAAGCGCTGCTAGTTGTGGTCTTCTAGAAAATATTCTGCATTTCTCGCATCTTGCAACCCAATGATATGAATCTATGAACATCGCCGGCTAGTAATAGTACTGTCTCAATATCTTGAATGCGGTGATTGAGGAGGAAAAGTGCCCTCTACAAGCTTCATCGTGGAATACCTTTAGTAGTTTCTCTTGTTGTTTCTTATCCACACACCGAAGGAAAGTCCCATCTATGGATCTCTTGTACAGTAGGTCATCCCAAATAACATATTTAGTAGCTTTCAACTTTAAATCTCTCCTTTATTTTGGAGTTAATCCTTTGGGGAATTCACCATATGTAAGGAAATACACAATATTTTGAAACCAAGGGTCTTGCATACTTACTGTCAAAACCAACTATGTCGCTTGAGGATTTTTGTCTGCTTGATTTTCCGCCATCACCTTGCACAGTGCATTTCCTCTCAGCAACTTTGTAGGCTTGATTTCTATGTCGTACTCTTGAGTATTAGCCACCCATGCTCCTCTATTGTTACATCCTATGTCATGTTGAGTCAGTTTACTTTTTACTGCAATATCCGGCATATATACAAGGGAGTGAGAGTGCAAAATATAGAATCTGAAATTATTTAAATCTTTTACTACTACGAAGGTGTGCTTTTTAATCTGAGAGTAGTTCAACTCATGATTTTTCAGAGGCATGCTCATGAAAGCAATGGGAGCTTGAATTCCTTCCTCATTTCCTGCATGAGGATGGCTGACAAAGTATGTTCAGAGGAATAACAGTAGATTATGAAATTTTTCTTGTAATCTGGTTGACATAACATAGGAGTTTTGGCTATGTTGTTCTTAATTCTTTTGAAAGCTTGCTTGCCAGGATCGTTCCATTTGAAACTTACATTTCCTTTCATCATGTCCACTATGCATTTGGTAATTTTAGAAAAATCTGGGGAAAATATTCTAAGGAATTTTACCTGTCTGAAAAATGATTTTACTCTGGTTTTGTTCACAGGTAAGCTCAGTTCTTTGATTTCTCTTACCCTTCCCAGGTTGATTCTTATGCCTTCTTGGGAAACAATGTGACCCAATAACTTCCCTTCAGTCACATAGAAGATTGAATTCTCAAGATTTAATGAAATTCCATCTTCTCTACACCTTTGTAAGACTCTCCTTAAATAATTTATATGGTCTGCTCTTTTTTCAGAAAAGACAGTGAGATCATCTAGGTACATACCATTGATTTTGTTTTTCATGTCACTGAAAGAAAGATCCATACCTCTCTGAAAGGTAGCTCCGGCGTTGATTAACCCAAATGGCATTTTGTGATATACGAAAGTGCCCCATGGGGTAGTGAAGGTTGTTTTGTGTTGGTTTTCTTTCTCCACTTCTATCTAATTATACCTCGAGAAGCTGTCTAACATAGACATCATCTCCGCTCCAGCTATAGTCTGCAATAGATGGTCCATGTTGGGAAGAGCGTAGTTATCCTTCAAATAGGACTGTAACAATGTAAAAGTTATATGACAAGTGGATTTCTGTATTGGATAACCATTAAGATTTATGAAATCTGCACAAATCCTTATTTCCCTATTCTTCTTCCTCACAGGCACTATTCGCTACCCAGGTAGAATGGTGGATAAGGTATATGATCCTTTCTTTAAGTATTTTGTCTACTTCCCTAAATATTGTATCACCAACTTTGGGATTGTAATTCCTTTGTTTTTTCTTGAATGGAGAAGCATCGGGTTTTAAGGGGATTTGATGCTTAAACTTATTGTTCATAAAGCTATTTAAATATTCATATCTCCAAGAGAAAATTTCTTGGTATTCTAGGAAGAGGTTCTTAGCTTCTTCTCTTTCTTCCTCCGTACAACATTACCCAATATTGATCATCTTGGGATCTTTTTCACTACCAATGTTAATTCCCTCATATTCACCAGTGGTAGGACCTCTTTCAATTCTCTTCTTCTTAATAAAAGTATCATGTTTGTTGAAGAGTTTTTCAAGTGTAACTAAGTGGGGAGGGATGATATTACCTTGTAGCTAGATGATATCTGACTTATCTTTCTTCTGCTTGCCATGACATTTTCCTTTATGACTATTATGGGAATCTTCATGGAAATCACCACCACTCTCTGAGAAGAGAAGGAGGTTCTTGTCATCCTCGAACACTTTCCAATCTTCCATGTTATCAAGTACAGATGGTCGATACATGACCGCTACTTGGTATTTCTTATCTTTGAACTCCAGGTGAGGAAGGAGTAATGAGGCTGATACTGCTAAAGAGTTTGCCTTGGAATTTAATTCTCTTGGTACAGATTCAATAAAGAATGCATCCAATGCTTCTATTTCATCCCATACTCTAATTCTGTAGTTCTTCAATCTATGATTCTTTATGAAGTATTGGTTTTTGACTTGGCGTACAATTAGCTCAGCATCACCCTGGGCTCTCAAAATTTTCACGCCCTTTTCTTTTGCAATAATGATTCCTAACAGTAGGGATTTATACTTAGCTATATTTTTGGTGTTTCCAAACTCCAATTTCTACACCATGGGCTCACATATGCCATCTGGAGATATCAAGACTACACCTGTACCAGATCTCAATGATGCACAACTACCATCGAATTTGAGGGTCCAGATATCTTACAATGTTTCTTTAGCTGAAGATTGATCTTCTTCTTTTCCTAGTTCAGTTTTGTCATCATGACCATCTATAAACAGCATATGATTTCCAAATTCTAATTCCTGATATATAATCTGGGCTTTGGGATCATCACACTTTAACACTGTGAATTTTGCTTTCTCCTCGGGAACTATTTTTACCTTTTTTCTGCCAACTGGGATCAGAGCTTGAGACCAATCTAGATTTATTTCCCCTCTTAGGTATCTACAGAAACTCCTTCTTAGCAAAAAACCATAACTAGCAGGTATATCAGCAAAAAGTATCGTTAAAAATATTTTCTTCTCAGGATGTACGGCTAGAGCCACTTGGGCATCTTTGTTTTTCCCAACTAGGGGTACCTGTTTGTAATCCATAGAGTAACACCTACCATGGGATTTAGTGAGGGTAAGTCCCAAGGCTTTAGCTACAGTCGATGACATTACATTGTCTGAGGATCTAGATTCTATTATGAAATTGCTTAGCTTACATCCGTTAATATACAATGACACGTAGAATGGGTTAGGCTTTTGGCCTGGAAGGGTAGCCAACACAGATTGTTCACCTTGCTCAATTAGGTCTACAAATATAGACTCATTTTCTATGGTAGTCATTGCATTTTGATTTACGTTCTAACTCCCTTCTTTATAGTAATCTACAAGCTTTTGCAGTTCTACAAGATTACACATAAGATAGTTTATGGGGGAAATCTGAATTCTGGAATCTTTACAGAATTGAATAATATCAAAAGAGATTTTCTCCTTACTTGTTTGTAGGATCCTTCCTCCTTGGTTTGCCTCCTTATAATTGGAAGTGGATGCCTCATTATTCTTTGGTGGAGATGTAGAAGTGGGGCCTTTATCTTTATGACTCTAGGTTAAGACCATATAGGAGGTCCCATCTATGGTAGCATAACATGTTTCTCCCTATTCTGAATCTGATTCATATTCTAAATATAAGTTTTCAGAATCACCATGTGAATATGAATTTGGTTCAGCTCCAGACGCTCCAACATTTGATTCGTCAGTCTGATGCATTTGCCAAGAACAAGCTACATCGGGACAAATTTCTCCATCATGATCTGTAGTTAAATAGAAGTCACACATGTTTCCCCTTTTAGGAGGAGCTTCTATAGCTAACCTCTGTGGTGGAGCAGTCAACTATAATGTCTTTCCATCAGTGTTCCTCCCTTCATTGTTTCTTCTAGGTTTTTCCTAAAAGTTTCATTGATAGGGATTATTAAATCTAGGAAGCTGCATCTTCAAAGCGATGAATTCATTGGATAACTTTTGAATCATCTCATCTGATGATCTGGTGTTACTAGTACTGGTTCTAGATTGTATCTCTCTTCTCCATTTTCCCACTGATATCATGTGGTCTTCTAACGCCACCGCAGTCCTTTGGGCAAGGTCCAAAGTGGTTGGATTTGTTCTCCTCAAATCATAACTGATGTCAGGAGGCATAGCACTCATGAAAAATGTTTTCATGTTCCCGACAGTAGGCCTATTGGTCGTTGGGATACAATTCATGAGTTTGTTGAATTTGGCCACAAAATCCCTCATACTGATAGAAGGCTCTTTCTTGATGGAGGTCAACTGTGTTAATACTCCATGTTCATCTTCAGCAATTTTAAATCTTCCTTCAAAAGTAGCTCTCATAGAAGCCCAATCTATGATAGAGGAATTGGGTAAGTGGTGAAACAAATCAGCAACACCTTCAACTAGGGTTTCAATGAATAATCTGGCGGCCACATCTTCTTCTCGCACTACTAAGATATTCACTGAAGAAAATAATGCAGCAATGTGTTCATCTATAAATAGTTTCCCATCTCTAGAGAATTTGAGGAAATTCTTTCTTGAACCTGAGGGAAGGGGATTATATGATGCTAATTACAATGGTCCAACTGCAGTAGCCCAAGGAAGTGCCATAGCTACCAGAGGTAGGTAGGGTGTTAGATTGACAACAAGAGGAGCAACTACTCTGTACAAAGTTAACACTTGTAAAGTGGTAGACAAAAGAGTTGTTTGGGAGGTGAAGAAGGTCTACTTTTTCTCTTAGTATTTTTGTTCTTCCAATGGGGTACTTCAAGTAGAGGAAAATAGGGTTTTTCAAGTCTCTCAAAAATTGGGTCTATGTCACCTTCCTTCTTTGCACTCCTGGGAAATCTCTTGGGCTCCAGGGTTCCAAATAGTCTTCTAGTGTGGCTTCACACTCAACTTGGTGTTATGCGCTTCTTATGTTTCTCCTTTAGATGGCTCTTTCAAGTGCTTCTATTCTACCTTCATCTTGTTTAAGCACTTGACTAGCATTTCTATAGTTTTCTGTATTTCTTTTGTTCCTCCAGGCAAAAGTGTTCAATGAGGAGATGAGATCATCTTGATCGTCTTAGAATCCAAGATTCGGTTGGAGCACAGGAATTATGTTTTCATGGGGAAGCACCATCTTTATCCATGATATGCTTCTGGTATAATGACTATTTTTTTCCCCAACAGAGTCTCTAGGAATATGTTGGTAAACAGATTTTTCTTCTATGCTTTAACTCTAGAATACCCAAATATTTAAGAATAATTGAATACAACAATTGGGAAATTATGACTAAGAAACTAATTTCCCTCTAAATTTTAAGGTACAGAGCTACCTTAAGTAAAAGATCTTCAATGAATATTGATTCTTCCTATTCTAACAGGGGTATGTTCTTGACCCGAGAACAGAAGAGGTAAACCAAGCTAAACCTAGACAAGAAATAGCTCAGGTAGGATAAAACCAATCCTAACTTTAGCCAATTTCAAGACTTTATCAATCATATGACTCCTTAAAACTGGTAATGCAATAATAGACAATGTAAATGCAAAAGAAAGGCTTAAATAATTAATGATGAATGACAGTGAATCAATCCATTTCACAGGGACATCTCCTAGACTTAGATTAACACTAGATTTCCCCCTAATGAATGCATCAAATCATAACACCGAATTCTAGTTCAACCACAAATTATAACTCTAAATCTAAAGAAACATTCAAATTTAATGGATAGATAAATGTAATGCAGTGGAGCAGTTAAAGAAATGGCATTCAGACATATGAATTTGACTAAGAAAAATTCTATCTTTCACACCAAAATTTAGCCGACCTTTGTATTAACTTTTAGTATAGTACATATAGAGTTTGAGTCTTGATCGTTACAAAAAGAGTAACCGAAACAGTTTAGCCTCTTTAAGAAGAAATGATAAAAAAAGGTTTATCTATTACAATATCATCAAAATTTGACACAAAGGGGGAATCTATCTAAGATTCAGTTTCATTCCCTTTGCCTAATTTATCCCTATAGGCGGTGGCAGCTGTAATAACTTGGATGCACTCTTTGTTCCTATTGACATGGACATTGGTATATCAGATGAGCCACCTGGAATGTTCCTTGTCCAGGCTCTTGATTGCATCCACCCAATCTTTTAATTCTTCCTTGGCCTTGAAGATACATCCACTCAACTGTTGAAGTTCTGGCATCTTGTCCAAATGAGAGACAAATGGTTCTGTCAACTTATGCACGTAGTTAGAGATTGATTTCTGCATGAGAGCCACCCCAACCAGTGCTTTTCCTTGACCACTGTTTGGGATTCTGTATAAAGGCCCGAAAGAATCTTAAAGTCTTTAATCTACTCCTCCTTGATCTTAACATTTTTTTTTTGCAACCCTATCTCAGCCTGAATGATCATCTCAATTTTAAACTATAGACTTTGAAGCCACTTGATTAGAGGTTCATCTCCTTTTTGTAGAATCTTGGTGTTCAATGCCTCCTTGGTCTTCATATTTACTGCCACATGAAGTGTTGAAAGGAAACCAAGTGTGCGGAAAATAGTTCCCTACTCTAAACTCCCAAGAAGAGGATCATGCAAATTTAGATTTAACCCTTAGAAATTACAGAATGATAATATAATAACATGCATACATAGAAAAATGAGTGACACAATGATTTACCCTAGGGAAAACCTTTCAGTAAAAAACCTGAGCACTCTAAAACCTACACAATGTATTAATCAAAACTATTATTGTTTACAATACACTTGCAATAAAAGTTATTTCAGGAGATAATCAACACTTGAAGACAAATTTGGCAGCATAAAAATGTTCCAACAATACAATAACTTCTCACTCAGATTTGCAACCCTATAAAATGCTTATATCATGCGCTTCCCATTTTAGGGCAACTTCCAAAGACAGCCGTATTAGGGTTTTACCATTCTCCAAGAAAATAGGAACCCAAAAATTTTTGGTAGTACTCAACATGATCAATTGCCACATGTCTTGCATGTCCTCACCCATCATCGAATCTTCCACAATTAGCTCTTACAAATATAAATGTTTGTCATAGGAATCTGTCATAACCGTTTCAGTCATGATTACCTTACACATTGTCCAAAGTGTCGACATTTGGAAAATATCAAATGTAAGGAAATATACAAGGTTGAGACACCTTATTCTTAACATTCTCCCACTTTTCGAACACCTTGTAAGAGCCAAAGGAAATAATAGGATTTCATTACTATAGGCTGAGAGGCCCATAGGCTCCGAACACCATCTGAACTTCGTTGTGCCCACGGGTTTTATCAATGCATCTGCAACATTCTTTACTGTATCTACCTTCTCCAAAATTACCTTTCCATCCTCTACCATATCTATCACAAAGTGAAACTACACATCAATGTGCTTTGTTCTGGCATGGAAATTTGGATTCTTTTCAAGCCAAATAGCACTCTGACTATCACAACAAATTGTAATTTGTCCTGCATCAACACCAACATCTGAACATAGTCTCCTATGCCAAATGGCTTCCTTACAAGAATGAGTATTTGCCATGTTCTCTACTTTTGTCATGGACAAAGTGACCACAGGTTGTCGCTTACTCATCCAACTGATGGCACCACCAAACATAGTGAACACATAAGCACTGGTGGATATCTTGTTGTCAATGTCACCTGCCCAATCTGAATCCACAAACTTACGAATACAAACTGAATGTGGAGCTCCAGAAGAGTTTCCATGATAGTATATGGAATACTCTCATGTACCCTTCAAATATCTAAAAACTCTCTTAACTGCATCCCAATGTACCCATCTAGGTTTAGCAATAAACTGACTTAGGACTCCCACTCCTTGGGCAATGTCTGGTCTAGTACAAACCATAGCATACATAAGGCTGCCAACTACACTCGCATAAGGTAATTTTCTCATGTCCTCCACCTCACTAGGATATTTTGGACAATCATCCACAGATAAATTTGTTCCCATAGAAACATGAACACACAATGGTCTGCAATCTACCATGTTAAACCTATCCAACACAGACTTCACATACTTACTCTGACTCAACCAAAGTTTTCTGTTAGACCTATCTCTATTGATTTCCATACCCAGAATATACCTGGCTGCCCCTAGATATTTCATCTCCAACTGTGTTGACAACTGAGACTTCAAATCTGAAATCATACCCATACTCTTCCCAATCAACAACATATCATCAACATATAATGCAATAATAAGAAGGCGGTCATTGTCAACATTGAAATAAACACAATGATTTGATTTTGATCTCAAAAAACCAATTGACAACACAAAGGCATCAAATTTAAGGTACCACATCCTAGGATATTGTTTCAAACCATACAGAGACTTCTTTAATCTACAAACCAAAGACTCTTTACCTTTCTAAATATAGTGCTCAAGTTTTGACATATAGATCTCTTCCTCTAAATCACCATGAAGGAAAGTTGTCTTCACATCCATCTGTTCTACCTCTAAATCATACGATGCTACTAGAGATAATAGAAATCTAATGGATGTAGGCTTTGCAACAAGAGAGAATATTTCACCATAATCAATTCCCTCCACCTATGAATACCCCTTTGCAACCAATCTGACCTTGTACCTCTCAACACTGCCATCTGCATAGAATTTCTTCTTAAACACCCATTTGCTTCCAATAGGTTTTCATCCTTTAGGAAAAGGTACTAGGTCCCAAGTTTTTTCTTCTCCAATGAAGGCATCTCATCATCCATGGCCTCAACCCAGGAACCTGCATCTTCCATACCTATAGCCTCTTTCACAGATGTAGGCTCATCAGTGTTTGTAATCAAGGCATAAGAACAACTGGAATTTAACATAGAAAATCCAAACCTCTCTGGTTTCTTTCCTTCTCTCATGGATCTCCTCAAGGGCTGAGGTTGAGGTTGTTCTACCTCTTCTTCTAAATTTTCAGAGCTTCTAGAGATCTCCTCATCATCAAATCCATCATGGTGTCTCTGTTTAGTCTTCTCAGGGGTAGGAGCCAACTGAACAACATCTTCTTTCATTTCTTTTTCATCTGGCTGTAGCACAATAGGAGAAGGTGTTAGCTCTCTAAAAATAACATTTCTTCTATACAAAACCTTACCAATCATAGGATCCCAAAGCTTGTATCCTTTCACACAAACACTGTAGCCAATGAAGATACATTTTATAGCCTTGTTTTCCAACTTAGATCTTCTCTCCTTAGGCACATGTGCATAAGCTTCACAACCAAAAAAATGAAGATGTCTAACTTAAGGCTTCTTACTAGACCACACCTCCATGGGTGTCTTACCAACAAGAGCTAATGTACGAGATCTATTAACTAGATAGCAAGCAGTGGCCACAGCTTCAGCCCAAAACCTTTGTTTGAGGCCAGCTCCACTAAGCATACTCCTAGCTTTCTCCATCAATGTCTTGTTCATTCTTTTTGCAACTCCATTTTTCTATGGGGTATAAGGAGTTGTCTTATGCCTCTTGATCCCTCATTCTTTACAGAACTATTCAAACTCTGCCAAACAAAACTCACCACCATTGTGAGTTCTCACACACTTAATTCTTTTACCAGTCTGATTCTCTACAAGAGCTTTAAATTCCTTGAACCGACTGAAAATATGTGTCTTGATTTTAAGGAAATAAATCCATGTCCTTCTACTATAATCATCTATAAAAGATACAAAATATACATATTTGGAGAGTGAAGGGACTTTAACAGGACCAAACACATCCAAATGGATAAGATCCAAAATACTAGAAGACTTGTGAGAACTGGAGTAAAACTGAACATACTTTTTCTTACCATAAATACAGTGTTCGCAGAAGTCAAACTCAATATTACAATCATTTATCCCCTCAATGAGGTTTTATTTTTCAAGGTTCTAAGACCCTTCTCACCAATGTGGCCAAATCTCATATGCGACAACATTTTCTTTTCTGCAGGAAGTTTGCCTTCCAAAGTGTTAGCACCCTTAGGTACACTTGCTACACTACCATAAAAACCCATTACCATAGACTTCTTCACTGCTAGTTCAGATGGTGGAGATGAAGTGACTGTTGCTCTCTTCCTTGAGACAAAAGAACTATTGCACTGTGAAGTGCAAGCATCCAACTGAAACAAGGTACCTCTCCTAGTACCTTTCATGAGCACCATAGATCCTCTAATCATATTGTATCCTTCTTTCAAAAAAACAACTTGCACACCTGCATCATTCAACATACTTATAGATAACAGGTTTCATGCCAAACTTGGGATGTGCATTACCCCGTTGATCATGTTTACTCGTCCATCAGGGAATTTGATAGTGACTCTTCCTCGTCCAACTATCTCTAGGTGAGAATCATCACCTAGCTACACCTTTCCACCATAAAACTCCTCATACTTTGAGAACCAACTTTGATGAGAGGTCATGTGAAAAGAATCACTTGAGTCAATCAGCCACACATCATCAGATGCATGAGTGGCCAAGGCTACGACAAAAGCATCACCATCTTCTTGAAATTTTTTAGAATCTAAATCTGGGCTTTTCTTCTTCTTCTTTGGCTCTTTGCAGTCCTTACAGAAGTGCCTAGTCTAACCACAGTTCCAACATGTTACCTTATACTTTCCAGGAGTCTTAGATTTCCCACAGGATTTGGATCTAGCCTTTTCAGACTTATTGTCATTTTTCTTTTCTCTGTCTTTGGATCTACCATGAATAGCAAGGGCTTCCTTGGTTGAATCAGAAGTCTTTCTTCACATCTCTTTAGATAACAGCGAAGACACCACATCATCCATTTGGAAAGTGACAATAGTACTCCCAAGGACCATCACAAGATGGTCCCATGAATCTGGCAAGGAACATAGTAGGGTCATACATCGATCCTCCTCCTCCAACTTGACACCAGTTGATTTCAAATGTGCAATCAACATGTTAAACGCGTTCAGTTGATATGCAACAGATCCTCCTTCATCCATTCTCAGAGAATATAGATTCTTTCTCAGGAACATTCTGTTCACCAAGGACTTGGCCTGATACACAGACCCAAGCCTTGTCCACAATTTTTTTGCAGTCTTCTCATCGAGAACATTCAGGAGAATAGAATCTACTAGACAGAGTCTAATGAGACCCTTATCTTTCTAATCCTTGAGATCCCAATCTTCTTGAGGCATTTTTACTAGTTTGATATCATTATCAACCGCCTCCCATACATCACGATCTACAAGCATGTCTTCCATCTTGAGTTTCCACAACTCAAAGTTTGTGCCATTGAACTTTTCCACCTCCATTCTACTGTATGAAGAGCCTGCCATCTCTTCCTACAATAAGGTTATGAATACTCTGCAATAATACACCCACTGAACTGGAGATTAGCTCAAAAACCCGTACCCTAACAAATAGAACCAAAACTGGCCAGACTCTGATACCAGTTCAGAAAGGAAACTAAGTGTGTGAAAAATAATTCCCTACGCTAAACTCCTGAGAAGATGATCATGCAAATTCAGATTTAACCATTAGCAATTATAGAATGATAATGTAATAACATACATACATAGAAAAATGAGAATGACACAATGATTTTCCCTAGGGAAAACCTTTACTGTTTACAATACACTTGCAATGCAAGTTCTTTCAGGAGATAATCAACACTTGAAGACAAATTTAGCAGCATAAAAATGTTCCAACAATACACTAACTTCTCACTTAGATTCGCAACCCTAAAAAATGCTTATATCATACACTTCCATTTTTAGGGCAACTTCCAAAGACAACCATATTAGGGTTTTACCATTCTCTGAGAAAATAGGAACCCAAAATTTTTTTTTGGGTGATGCCCTGAACCCTGCGATTGAAGAAGAGTGTACAATACTCAACATGATTAGTTGCCATATGTCTTTCATGTCTTCACCCATCATCAAATCACCCATAATTAGCCATTACAAATATTAATGACCATCATAGGAATCTGTCATAACCGTTTCAGTCATGATTACCTTACACATTATCCAAAGTGCCAACATTTGGAAAATATCAAATGTAAGGAAATATACAAGGTTGAGACCCCTTATTCCTAACAAGCATCACTATGCATTCTTAACACTTCGCTCTGTCAGATGCGAGAATTTTCAAATTATTCTCAATATTTCTCCTTTCTATTTCTATTTTGAAGAGAGCATTACCGAGTTGCTCAACAACTACCAATCCTTCAGATTTGAGTCTCTTGATCCATCCCTTGCTGATCTGCGTGAAGTTCCTATCGTCTTGCCATTTGGCTATTATGGCTTGATTCTTCGCGACACTGGAATCAAAATTGGTCTAAGTACTGGGAATACTAGCAACTAGAGTGACCAACTATTGGATGAAATTAGTCAGTTCACTGACTTCGACCTTAAGTTGTACCTTAGCCATTTTAAGTTCTTCCAGCTCTACTTCAATTACTACATTAGTGGATTTTGACCAATCCACTTTGGTATCATTTCAAGCGAAGCCCATGTCAAATGAGTGTACCTCTAAATCTGAAGGGGTTAAATCTTCAAACCTGCCCTCCTTTGTGGGTTTCGCTACCTCCATAGTGAAGTGCCTAGTTTCTGGTTCTTGGCCCAATGTGGACAATGTCTTTACTTTCTTAGCTTTTCCTGCAGTGACACTGGATTTCAAGGCTCAAGCTAAAGTATCTTTGCTACGAGTTCCTTCTTCTACCCTCTTTCTTTTGTGTTCCAAAGTGTTCTATATTCATGACTCAGCGCTAGTGACCTTGGTGGGAGAGACCAACTCCTCTATAATTAGTTTCCTAATAACTGGAGGAGTAGACTTTTATCTTGAAGCAAATGGATTTACGGAGGTAGGGGAAGAGGACACCAATTTGGTGACTGAAGCAACCTTTGGTTTTTTCTCGGCCCCTTCATCCAATTCTATGGCTCAGGTATTGGAGGTTTCCTCATCCACTTCTACTATAATGGGGGACCCTTGCCTTGGAGTATCTTGGGTCAAAGTGCTGACTTGTGTATCTATAGCAATAGCTTTAGCTGATTTCTCAGGTCCTACACCTTTAGTAGGCTCTTTTGCTGACTTGGCCAGGTCTGGAAGTGATCCTTCTCCACATTTCTTCTTTGGTTGGATCTCTTTCTCAGGAGTTTCATCACCTCCACCGACTAGCTGAGATGAATCTTTGGCCACGGTCGGGAGTATTACTGAAGAAGTTTCTACAATGATCAAAGTTTCTTTTGCAGGGGTCCTTTGAGTAGGAGGTTTCCTTTGTGATCTCTTCCTTCTTCTTGTAGTCCATTCGACCTACTGCTCTATTCTTTTGTAGATCCCACCCATCAAATTTTTCAAATCATTGATGGCTTTCTCCAGCATGGTCTCAGAGTTTATGGGGAGTGGTTTGATCTCCTCCAAAAATGTATCATCATACATGTGTTGGCCATCATCTTCTAGTCCCTCAACCGCAATGTTAACCTTGAACTTTTTGATTTGTTCAATAGTTAACCTGGCATAAAATCTTTCTCTGCTCTCCAAGTCATCTTTGTAATTGGCCCAGTAGTCTTTGATATCCTCAACATGATGGATAGCATGACTAATTTGTAGATGGTCATAGGCATAATTTACAGGGTCGTAGAGTGGCCTCTAAACATCATATGTCTCCAACTGGAATCTTTTGGAGAAAGTCTTAAGAAAATTCTTTGCTTCAGACTGGGACACACAACTGTAAGCTCCAATGGCCATTAGGAACTCATATCCTTTCTTTTTAGAATTGGCACAGATCAAGTTCACTTGGAGTGCCTACATCATCAACTCAATCAGCACGATTATATCATCAGGATATTTGGGCAGCTTCAAAGGGAAGTCATTAAAACCTGCAAGATGAATATATGAGAATTCTGCAAACTAAATGAAAAAGCACCCAAACTGGTTGATAACAGCCATGGCTTTAGGAGAAAATCTCCTTTCTGGACAACCCTATAGCTCCCTGCACAATCTCATTGTAAATGTATCATTAACTTTGAGATAGTCATCATAACTATTGTGTAACTGTAAATAGAAGAAGAATTCATAACTCTTAACATCCTCTGGAAATTCCTCTATTCTAGGAAGCCTTGGCCAAATTTGAATTGTGGCCAATATATACATTAAAACTGAAGACATGTAGAATTCATTTTGATGCTTAGCTCTATCTAGGGCATTGGCCAGATTTTCACTTACCATAAATGCCCAATCGATAAAATGGTGTTGAGAACAAATCACCTGTACCAAGAAGAAATGGTGATCAATGAAATTGAGTGCCTCACTCTTACCTCTAATCCTGTTAAGTAACTATAGGATTTCTATGATTTTTGGCTTCAGGTTAGTGTCGTATAGTGTATTTTGTAGCTTCCTTTTGGTGCTTCTAGGCTCTTAAAACCATGCCTTCATTATCTCCTTCTTCCATACTGACTTTTTTTCTATATATTCAGTCACTGCCCAATTGTATGTCATTTCTAAATATTCAACTTGCTCCAAGATTCAAACCGAGTTCTGGACTAATTCTCTATAAATAGAGAATAGCACCGTGACATCAGGCAAGAGGATTTTCTTGGTGTCTAGATTGTATTGAGCTATGCATTCTCAAATCAGTTTAGGGGCTTGAATAGCTATGGGAAAACTAGCAGCTTCAACTAATCCACTCTCCTTCAGCTTCTCAATGATGGGATGCATCTAGTTCACCTTTAGCCTATTCTAAAAATTCTGCATATCAAAGAACTTTAGAGATGTATCTAAGATGTTGTGCCAGTCGGATGTGATTCCATTCATCCCGTTGAAACCCATAAATCTAGTAGCCATCTTTGAAACTTAGAATTTGAGATTAATGAATTTGGGGATATGTTTCTGGGATGTAAAAAACATGAAACAATTATTTCTAAGGCTTTCAAATCAAACAATTCTTAAAATAGACAGTAGCCTCTATTTTCAATAGTTCTTTGATTTTATAACTTTTGAATTCCTACCATTTAACGACTGACTTCCCACGCCACATGAATGAAAATACTTAATCATTAATTAAAAGGCCCGTTATGATCCCAAACAGCTTTATTTGAATTAATAACTTTGCTTTTATGGGCTGTTAAGAAACATCCTCTCACTTTAGTAACCGTGACAGTAATTTTCTAGAGGTAGCGAAAAACCACTTTTCCGCTTCCCTTTGGGTGGAGAGATACTTTTGAGGTGCTCCCAACTTGAAAATTAGTTGAAGGAGAGTTTTAGCATATTGAGATGCTAAACTGATATGCTTTATTATGTCAACATTCTTTACACCTCAAATCACTCATGAGATGGATCCCTTTCCCAAGTGTTTCCATTTTAATGATCTGGCGGAAATCACACTTCGCAGGTTGAAACCCACTTGTTGGAGCAATGGAGAAGCCATTTTCCACTTTTCCACCAGTAAGCTTCCACCTCAAATTCTTTCTCGTTCAATCAATCCCCTTCTCTTGAACTTGATTTAATCTGGATGCCCAAGATTCCTTATTCTCAAAATTCTCATTTTCAACTTTCACCGACTCTTGAAACTTTCAATTCTGTTAATTCTGGAAAATGCCCTCTAGAGGTGATTTTTCGCCACGTAGAAGCTCAAAACTAATTTTCTGCAAAGACTGCAAAATGAAGTGTTAAGGATAGATACTTCAACTACACATAATTCCAATGTTATAATCCTTTGAAACATGACCTTTATCAGATTTGGGAGCCTAACGTACCCAAAGAAATATGATTTCAGACCCAAATTCCCACTGGCTCACAAAGGGGAGGTCAATTTGGGAAAACTCGATAAAGGTCTCCTAGCCTAAGGGGAAACTAGACTTAGACTTAGGGCTCACACGAAGCTTTCAAGACTAATACTACACATTGAACATCAACTTTCATCCCAAATATATGTAGACCAAAAGTGGGGCAACATTACACATGATCAACAATAAAAATAAATTGGTCTAAGAATACACAATACACTCTCGAGTTTAGACACTTCTCAATGATAAAAGCTTTGAACAAGTTAAAGAACTCAAGAGTAGAGTTTGACAGGAATATATGTATATATAACATGATTATGAATTATGGTAACTTTCATTATGAGACAACTCAAATTTATCCTCAAACCACCCTTGAGTAGGATTTTAAACAAAAAGATGTGAATATGAATAAAAAATGTAACTAAACTCAGAACAAATAATGAATATGATATCTTAACTGGGGTTAGATAGATAAACACAAAAAAAATTAACATATAAGTCATGAAATGAGGAAATATTTTAACTCTGACTTGAAAATGAAACTCCAATAGAGATCTTAATTAAACGTATACAAAAGATTTTAATGAAACTAGTAAAATAATGATATAATTGATTCCTTGACATAATCCAAACTAGGGTTAGAATCTTAAACCAAGATTGATGACCATGGATGCAAATACATTTAAAAAAAACTAGACTCTGAAATTTACATTAAAAAATACAAAGACTAATTAAGCCTTTAACTAACTCGAATGAAAAAATTCTTTTAACAAAGACTTAAACAAACTAAAAAACAAACTTTAATATAAAAAATTATTAAGCAGAGATTCATAAGGAAAACACCTGTAGTATATCAAACACCTATGATTCCCTATAATAAATCTTCCAAACAGATCTTTCAAACTACCCATCAACTTCCTCAAAAACTTCTACTGCTTCTCAAGATCTTAAACTATATAAACATGTCATGCCCTAGCTCCTTCAAGCTAGGGTTTCAAAATGAAACTCAAAATAATTAACTCCGTCTCAACAATAAAAATGCTTTGTTACTTATTTTTCAAGATATGTATTATAGCATGTCTAAACAACATTAAACTCATTAAATATTCCCATCAGTGCTTATGGAACAAGTAACACAACCTTAGCACAAAGTGCTAAGTGTTGTATTGCTTACAACACTTCCAAGCTATATTATAGCGGACCCAAAGGCATGCTAATTTAACTTTTAAATATTATTTCCTTAGTCACTTTAGTGACTTATTCCGAATACAATTTTTATACAAGACAAATATATCATCGTTTATTATGCTATGATCACATTGTATTCTCATTATCTCTAATGCGCTAATATTGTCAAAGTAATAACTTTGAAAATTGGTTTTAGGACTTTTGCAATGAGCATATGATTATAAAAATATATTATGTCTGGCACAAGGTATTAACCTTGGTCCTTTAATTATCATTTTTTAGTGTAGTAGTGTTCTCTTAAAACCTGATTGGCATAGAGCATGACAAGTTTCTACTTATTATATAAGTCCATAAAAAACATTCGTGCAATGTCACTAAAAAGAATCAACTTGTATAGTTGTCTGTTGAATGCAAAATCTTTACAACTTAATATTTTGATCAAAGATAAACTAATCAAAATGAAATGAATATGATGATTGACTATACCAAACTTAAAATGTCTCATTACCTATGTTTATTGATCAAGTGACTACATTAATGAGATCAATAAATAATGTAAGTCTATTCTATCAAATATAGAGGATGCAAAGTCTCATAACTTATGCATACTATAATAAACCAATGAGGACATGAATGATCCAAATGAATCGGTATGATTCAAAGAAGTAATGCAACCATAATTAGATATTACCATGATTATAATTTGAACCATAGGATCAAACTATGTTATGAAATGATCACCTTCTCAAATATATCTGAATTATATGATCAAACAATGATGCAATTATAATCCACACATTGTAACTATTGTCACTGATCATAGTCATCATCATATGAAAATTATCATATTAGTTCTTTTGGCATCAAGGGAAACATGGAGAGGAGCAACAAAGTCACCAAAATATTTTCCAAGAATTGGAAGGATGGAAATATTATGTTGTTTTGCAGGAAGGTGGTCATGGATGAGAACCTTATTGTAGAAATCACCGAGCTATTGACCAATGACATCAAATTTTATAGGGATTGGAATTTCTCTAATTTTTTAGTTAAGAAATTTTCAAAGACCAAGGAGGAGCAAGAATAATTGGTGATGGTATATAAGATCAGTTATGGAACCTCATAGATTAAGATGATCTGGAGGGAGAAAGTGAAATTTTTATGGAGTCATTACTCTGGATGAAATATTTGCTAGAGCCTTCGGCTACCATTTTTACATCTTGAATCATTTTTGGCACTAGGTTAGGGTCTTTATTCCCCTCTAATTTTTTTCTTCCCTAAAAGATAGCATCAAAGAACATAGGAAAAGACCTTCTAAAAATACAATTCTATATTAGTGTCTTTTACTTATGATTTATGAACACTTCAAAGATATGCCTACTCCTTCATCTCCCATTAGTATTTCAGATGGAGAAAATATTGAGACTAATTTTATAGATGAGGATAATTGGGAAATGGATTTGGAAGAGGAGGAGTATGTTCCTCCTAAAAAGGTAAAAAATAATGCAACCACATGTCCCTCCCCAGCTATCAAATGAATGCTTAAGGCTTCAAAGAAACCTCATGTCTCTAAGGCTAGTAGAATTAAGTATAAGGGTAAGAAAATTTTGAACCCTCAACATGTTGATAAAGGTAAAGCTCTAGTGTTGAAACCTTGATTGTTTGTTTTGCCAAGGAGGCCTCTTCTTCCTCCTCTATTTCTAATGACTCTTATACTTTGTATCCTTCTACTAACAGGAAAGACAAGCCTAGATTTCCCTTGTATTTAAGGGAGGTCTTTCACTATTTCAAACTGAACTAGGAGTTCCTTGATGACATACTAGCTATTCCAAGGAATGGTGCAATTGATTTCTTCATGCTTATTAAGTGGAATTTCTATGAGATTAAGGATTTTTAAATAAAGAAAAGGGAAATGAGCAGTAAGCTTAAGATTATGAAAACTAGTGGTGTCGAATAGGGAAGTAAGGAGAAGGAGATTTAGGTTGAGGAGGAAAATAAATCTTTTGTGGAATACCTAATGAATATTGCAAAGGATATTGAAAATATCAAGAAGGATTATGAGAGTAAGGTTAGTGGTTTTGATGATAAGTTGAAAAAAATAAAGGATTCTCTACAGGCTATTATGAATACTAGAAACCAAAAATTTATCAAGATGACAGCCAATAACATGAACACCATGTTGGGAAAGCTAGAGAATTCCTATTACGAAAAATTAATTGTGGAACTGGAAGTGTACAAGGATAAGGGAAAGAAATATTCAACTAGGTAGAGCAAGATGATGAGGGCTAACCTGAAAATTAAGGTTAATAACACCCCCCTCCCCCAATATATCAAGGAGCTTAAGAAAGAAGCTTAAGAAATGAACATTCATGAAGCAGAGGTGGAAGAATCCTTGAAGTCTCTATCTTAGTTATGTTTGTTTTGTTCTATCTTTTTGTTGTTCTATTTTTTTGTTGTCTCTTTGCTATCAGGTTTATTGTTCCTTCTTTTTGGAAGTTGTTCATCTTGGTTTGTATTGTTTAATGGTCCTATCTGGTTAAGACCTTCTATAAAAGGATTTTGGGTCCCTTCAAAACAATTTTTTACCTTAATCAAAATTAATTCACAAAAATCATAATATTTTTCTTCTTTAACCATTTGATGAGAAACATACATGGAAATAGAAGATGTAGATCCTTCCCTATTCTAAAAGTAAATTTTATATGTAATACCAAGAGAAACATATATTACTAGTGGGTTAGTTATGGTCTCAATTTATATGGCTATTCTATTTCCTATCACACTTGTTATAACATCAACTTCTTTGTTCCTTACTACTACCATTACTCGTACATATCCAGCTAAGAAAATTCCAATAACAACCTTAAGATTTTCCTTTGTGATTTGGTTTGGTCTATCCAGCCAAATGTGGTCATCATAAATTATTCTCAACATAATCTTAATCAATTCCTCATCCAATACCATCATAAATTCACTCGGAACATTCAAACTCTTGTTCCCTTGGTCGGTAATCATTTGTAAATTTTCTCTGGAGAGAGAACCTTCGAAATTCCTTAATTTTTCATTATCATATTCATCAACCTATACCTCAAAAAAAATTTACATTTTCTCAAGACATAATACCCTAGCTATTAGTGTCTAAAAGGTACCAACTAAAGTATCACTCATTGGTTCTTTCATACACTTGTCAAATTCTAAATAGGGTTCATCTTCACAATTAACAAGCTTATTCAGATCCATTAAAAAAATTTAAACAACATATCACAACTCACGATAGCTTCTTCTAAATCTCTTTCCGCTCCTAAAACTTTGCCAATTCATTGATGCTAAAAATAAAAATTAAATTTTTTCTATATACGTTGTCGAATTAACATAAGGTTTTTCCACCAAAATGTCATGTCACCATAAAGTTATTAAATACATTCTATCTGAGTACATTGACACCTTCTAAATCTTTGCAAACTTTTGCAAAATTCAATATTTTTTCAGAGTCTTCATTAATAGCTCAATTTCATTAACTTGTCAAGCATATCAACATGTTGTGACAACAATAGTGATTTGTGCATGGGTATAAGATGTTCATTGTAGCTCTCATTGAATCAGAGCCTTCTAGACTAGTGTCTAGAAAGAGTATCTACACTAGAGCCAGGTGCAATAGAATTGTCTACCATATCCACTTATTTATTTCTCCAAATTCTTTTCATTTCATTTTTTACCTCTTCTATGTCAATCTTCTTTGTAGGCTCATTTATTTTCACTAGAGTATCCATGTTCATGTTCCTACAACTCTTTGCAATATGCCCAAGCTTATTGCAATTAAAGCATTTGATATTTCATCATCCTAAACTCTTTGTAGTCATTCTAGATACGCATTAATCAACTTTATTTCCAAAATTATAAAACAATAACAATAAAGGGGTCTACTTATTCCATTGATTATTTGGTTTTTTCAATTTATAGCCATATTTTGTAAGTAAAGAACTCAATAATTTCATTCATTATATATCTACATTCTATAGCCTAATGTCTAAATTTATTACAAAAAAAAATAATATACATTGAAACAAGGGTACCTTTAAGAATTAGGTTGCTTGAAGGGTGGTTTTCTTTAAGAATTTATTGGATTCCAAAGCTCCTTTACTTCATTTGTCTTTTCTAATTTTTTTTGCATCTTTAATTATCTGCATTTTACTATTTTTTTGGTTCTTTGATTCAAGAATTCACCAGTTTCAAAACCTAATCCACCCTTGTCTTTCAAATTTGTCTGTACAACCATCATTTCATCCAGTTTCAAAGTAGTTTCTATAAATTTACCTTCTAATATCAAATATTCTATCTTGTATTCCATCTTTCTACATTTCTCTATTTTACATTTTATTATTCCATATAGACATTCTTCAATTTTCTTTCTTTCTTGAATGTGTGTAGCTTCAAACTGATATTTTTTCAATTGTTTGCTTCAATTCCCTTGGTACCTCTTTATTTCTTTCCCTATAATTCTTGATTTGTTCCCTCAACTTTATAACACATTCATTTTATTTCTTGATGTTTTCTTTTAGATCCTTATTTTCACTTTCCATATTTTCAAGGTCTTAAAGAGCATTCTACAATTCTACATCCATGTGACTTTCATTTTTATTCTGTTTAGATGACATATGTTCAAACTTCAAGATCTCCCTCCAGAAGTTAAGATCAAGGGACCAAATTTTGATACTAATTGTTGAACAACCAGAATACTGAGATGAGAAGTGAATCAATATTACCTTAAACTTTAAAATTAATAAACTTAATACTTTCCAAATTCTTCTTTACATCTATGTAATAGAAAGAAACATGTAATCAAATTAATAAATGAAGTAAAGACATCACATGCACAATAGAACACTATATTTTGATTGTGGAAAATCCAAATGAGAAATACTACTGAGAGGGTTAACTCTCAATATAGTATAACTAGTTATAATATGTTACAAGTGCTCACTGCAAGGTTCACTACCAGAGGGCTCACTTTCTCATAGATGAAGGATTTGTTTTGGAGGTCTCACTACCCAATAGAGAATAGATAGAGAAAATTAACTTTTATAATTGCATCTGATATACGCATGAATTTAGTTCCTTTCAATCTCAATAAATTAACTTTGCACACTTCACTAACCCTTATTTAGTTCAGTTCTAAATCTTTCACATATCGCTACATATTTCTTTACTATTTTTCATATCCATAACCATATTTATCAAAATACGTACTCCAAACACATATACAAATCTAAAAATCTTTCAAGTTGGCCAAACAAGCTTAAACAAATAGTTATCTACAAAAGTGCTTTACATATTTCCATTAAAATACTTCACATTTCACTTCCATATGTTGGAAAAAAATATAACATATATTGATATCAACTGGAATTCATACATTGTATCCAATGATTAGCCTTATCCCAAAATCACATGAACAAAATCTTCCAAACGAAGAGATAGAGATACCTTGATAACCTATTCTATTCCAGAGGAATAGAGCAAGTAACAAGATAAAATTTTGAACCATGTAACTCTTTGTTCAAATGTCCAAAACATGGACAATATTGAATATAGAAGTATCTAGTATGGAAAAACATAATGCGTGAACCGCACACCTATATCTATAAATGGGGAGCAACATGGATGAAACAAGATCAATAGAGTTACTAAAATTCTAGATCAATAACATGATCGGTCAAGAGAAGTATGTTGACATCAACGACAGCAGCATACCATTTTCACAACATTCTCCTTCAAAAATTCATCAATGATAAAATTTTAAAACACATCAATAAGAAATTAAAAAGAAGAAGAGAGTCAAATGATCCAACAAAAATCCTTGGTCAAATTAAGAATTTACTCCTCTTTAGAGGACTCCCCTTCCATAGGAATCTCATAGAGAAGGACAAAGAGAAGGAAAACATGAGCGTAATATTTTTTAAAAAAAATAGAACAAAAAATAATCAAGCCTCAACAAGGGTGACCATATCTCCAACTCTAGCGAGACACTGCTCAAAATATTTAACACATAGATTTCATACAAAACATAAAAAAAAATTCATGGAGGAATACAGAAACATCAACCCGCAGTTAGGAATAAAAGAACTATTGTTACCACTAAAACCAATAAAAATGAATGGAGGAAGCACACAGAACAAAACCAAACCCCAAAAAGGTAAAGATAGACAAAACTAAAAAGGCCCAAAAATCTCCAACCAAAGGCCTTAGAGTATCTCAAACCTCCAAGAATATGGGGAATATAAAATAGACAGAAAGGGCTAGGGTTTCATGCGTACGGCGTCCTATCTGTGTTTCCACTCTGGGCCATCCATCTGTCATACCGCATTTACTGCAGGATCTTTTTTGCATTAGGGTTAGCTTTTAGTATGGTTACGGCCAACTTCGGCCCAGCAGTTGCTGCTGGTGCGTGAGTTGAAGCTTCAGATAGCCATGGTGCCTCCTCTGAACAAACGTCCCTGCAAGTTCATCTCGAAGGTCTTTCACGAGGTAACCCTGATATTTTTCTTAATCCACAGGAATTTTATTCTACTTGTGAATGGTTAGAAAAGCATACGTTGATTGGATATTTTGTGGGTCGTACTCCTCCTGAAAGTATTCTTAAAGATTGGGTCAACAAGAGCTGGACCCCTCATGGGGTTCATCTTGATGGTGTACAAAACCTTACCAAAGGTTTTTTCCTTTTCCGGTTTGCTAACCCTTCTCAGGTGAAAGCGGTTTTTAACTGTGGACCCTGGACTGTTAGGTCCTCCCTGTTAGTTTTCCAGAAATGGTCTCAAGATTTTACTGTCTTAGACGACAAAAAACTTAGGGTTCCAGTTTGGGTCGAGTCCCCTGGCCTCCCTTTGCCATGCTGGCCTTTTATTGATTCTATTGCTAAGACCCTTGGCAAAGTCATTGTCATGGAGCATGACAAATTTTTCAATTCCCGTCCCCAGAAGTGGGTCTATGTTGAGGTCAACCTTTCTAGGGACCTCAAGGACACTGTTGAAATTTAGATTGGTGCTCTCACCATCTCTCAAAAGGTGCTTTATTTGAATCTTCCCAACACCTATTATCGATGTCAATCGGCAGAGCACAAGATCAAAGATTGCCCGCTGGCTACCCCTTGGGTGAAACCTGCGCCTAAAGATGCGCCGGTCAAAGCCACCAATGCTGGAAAAAAAGAAGAATGGACTACAGTTTTGCGTAAAGGCTGGAATGCCTCAGGCCCTAAGATGACACCAGCCTCTTCTGCTGTGTTTCCATCTTCGGATGCGCCCGTTGGTCATTCTCCACTAGTTGATGCACCACCAGTGGTGCCCTTTGTTTCAAACCCTGTTACACAAGGGAAGAGTTCAGCTGCAAAGCCATCCACTCTAGAAGTGATGCTTGTGCCGCCAGCAGTTTCTTTTCCTACTTCCAAGGTTGTGCGTCAGTCTTGCAGTCCTGATGGACACACTCATGACCCAGATAAAAGGCGGTTTACCTTGTCTGGAGAATTTCTCCCCAGCTTTGGTTCTGTTCCAGCCTACTTGCAGAATAGCTTCTCCTCTCTTGGGGACGAGGAAGCCATGCAAGAGTTTTTATGATTTTTTTATCCTGGAATGTGCGAGGTCTAACTGACCTCTCCAGAAAATACTATGTTCATGATACTCATCGCAGACTTTAGAATTTGGACGTGCTTTGTTTACAAGAAGTTAAAATTTCTGGGTTTTTGCTTAACTATGCCTGTCGTGTCATATGGCCGAACGGCATTGTCTTTTCTTCTCAACATGAAGCTGGAAAAGGTAGTGTCATTACTATTCTGTCACCTTGCCTTCATTCTTGTGTTATTGCGCATGGATCTGATCCGATGCAACATGTAACCTGGATTTTGCTATCTTTGCATAATCATTCTTTTGGTGTAATTAATGTTTACGCCCCTAATGATGCTATCGAAAGATCTCAATTATGGTACTGGCTGGCAGACAACCTGCCTCCAGCTACTTGGGTTATGTGTGGGGACTTCAACATGGTTGAGTTGGCCTCTAACAAGGAAGGAATTTTGCCTTTTCGCTGGACAGCTGGGGAGAGAGAAGCCTGGTATCACATGCGCAATAAATTGGGCCTTTTTGATCCAAATGCTAACCGCCGCCAACAGGGTGGGGTCTGGCATACTTGGTCTAATTTTAGAGCTGTCTCTGACTGCATATTTAAGAGACTGGATCGTGCTATGATAACGGCTCAATCTTTTTTCTCCTTTTCTGAAGATCGAGGCCTACCTGTCTTTCCTCTGACAGATGTTACCTTGTCAGATCACTTCCCCATTTACTTTTCCATTACTTGGCAGTCCTGCGCCAGGAGAGCTGCGTAGACGCAATTTTTTCTTAACACATCTGTGTTGATGCACAATTCCACTATAGCCCACATTCTTCAATTTTGGAATTTAGCGCCTCGGCCCCATAGTGATACTGGTTGGATTCAGTGGTGGAATGATGCCATTACCCGCACTGCAAGGTTTCTTCACATTTATGGCCGTCAGCTAGCCTGTTATAGAAAGCGTGCTTATGAAGCTAATACTAAGGCTCTACGTAGCGCTACTAAAGCGCTTATGTTGAACCCCATTGATACCGATCTCTAGCTTAAGCTAGCCCAGCTTTTCCATGAGAAGCAAATTACTGATGCCTATGTTGCTCATGGTGCTCAAATCAAGGCCCGCCTCCATTGGTTGGAGGTGGGCGACAAAGCCTCCAAGGAGTTTTTTTAGGCTCTCAAAGCTCATCATACTAATGTTGGTATTCAAAAGATCGAGCAAGGATCTGAAACCCTTACTGAGCTTCCAGCCATTCTTTAGGCCTTTGTCCAGCACTATGAGCAAGTCTTTGCTTCTCAAGGCAATTCGGTTGCTCGGGATGAAGCTCTCAAGGCTTGTATTGCTGTTACTCCAAACCGCCTAGCGGTTGAGCAGCATGCCTTCTATGAGAAAATGCTTACCATCTTAGACCTCAAGGAGGTGGCTTTCTCTATGGCCAATGATAAATCTCTAGGATGCGATGGCTTCCCCTGTGAATTCTACAAACACCTTTGGGATGCTGTGGGTCCTGACTTGCACAAAATTTACCTCGAAGCTTTTCACAACAAAAGTTTGGGTAACATAATTAATAAAGGGAATATAAAATTCATACCTAAGTCTGGTGATCCAGAGGATATCTGCAATTGGAGGCCCATCACTTTGTTGAATGTCTCCTACAAGATCATTGCCAAAGCTTTAGCTCTCAAGATCAGACATC
>MU223494.1:2033911-2051199 GCA_018584345.1 Thuja plicata
ACATCTAGGGGTTCATGACCCTCGATGTCCTTTTTGCGGTCACCCTGAGACCTTTTTGCACATCTTCTAGTTCTGTAGGAGAGCTCAACAGTATTGGCAGTGGATTCATGATTTTTTTAAGCCCTTTTATCCCGAGCCTTTTTCTTGGCATATGATTGTCTTAGGAGATTCTCCTAGACTCCCCTCCAAGTTTACCCAGATTTGGCATACTTTTAGGATGGAGATTTTGTTTAATCTTTGGAAAGATAGAAATGCTATTATTTTCTCTCACAGCTCTCTTGATACGAATGTTGCTTTGTTTAACAAGGCTTGTATATGTAATAATGTTATGATGCAGATTCAAGTTCAAGCCAATAAAGTGGCTCTGGAAGTGGCTCACCTACAGGAGCTGCTCAATCATTGGGGCAATGCTCCCTGCACTGTTGCTCGGGTTCCTCCGGATGCCCTTTCTGCTGAGGGTACGCCTCCCAGAGGCCGTTGCCATGGGCGGAGTTCTTCCACGCACTGCTTGCACACTCCGCAGTCCCAGGCTCCTCGTCACCAATCTCTGAGGGATGGCGGTGCCACTCGGCTTCTCCACCTCCTTGGCCTTCTGGGTGGGTACTGGCTCCGGCGTAGTCTGCCCCTCCTGGTGCTCCTGGTGCTCGTAGTGGTTTGGATTGGCCTCCTGCCACCTCTTCCAAGTATCCCCGCCTGGCTCTTGCCATCTCCCCACCCAGGGTAGATGAAAAAGATAAAGAAGATGCTGATGATGATGGTTGGTCACTTCCCGACCCTCCTGTCAATCCCACTAAGGCATAGGGATCGGATGATAAAGATATTTCGCCTTCTGCTACTGCTCTTTCTGCCTAATGGCTTTATGTTTTTTTGATGAATAGTTTTCATTTTCAGCTCTGCCGTGTGAACTCTGCGGGGTGATTTCTATATCCCCCGGCCCCTTTTTTGTGGATATGTAACTTTAATATTTTTTAATAGAGAAGGCACTATTCATCAAAAATAGAAAGAAAGGGAAAGACAATAGCTCCTCACAAGATACCTTATCCAACCAGCTCAACCTCTAATGAAAAAACATAGCAACATAACTCTCTCTGAGCAGTATCAATAGAGACAAGGCACACAAAATAGGCACATCACTAGAAACATCAAAATTAAAACCAGTGGACACAGCATAGAACCCAAAAAAAGGGTAAACCCCACGTCATTACACATCAACTAAAACAAACTTGACACAAAAGGAAAAGGGATCAGAGACGTTACCAAAGGGAAGGGCAGGATAGAGATCCACCCACAAAGACAGTGGTGACACATTAGAAAAAAACTACCTAGACCAACGATTAGAAAATAAAAGAAGATGAGAAACATGTCACCATCACTAAAAACTTGAACCATAGAACCAAAAACATTGAGAAACTCAAGAATGACTACAACACCAAAAGATACCCCACCGTGACCAAGGAGAAGCCCATAGAAATTCCATCATCCAAATTGTCACCATCCTCCTCCCTTTCCTATGTAGAAGAAGCCATATTTCATTGTTAATTTGGTACTTATGATTGGAAGCAATAGCAGTTATGCAATTAGAAAACGTATTATCTAGTTAATTTTATATATGTCTTCTTTCATCAAAGAAATATTTAACAAAATGTTTGAATTTCTCCTTCAAAAACAAGATAGTCTCTAAAGACACATGTTAGAGTGTGGCATTAGAATATAAATTTTATGATGATAGATTTTAGAAAACATACTTGCATGTTTAATTTTCTATCTATGCTTTAAAATAACTTGTCTAATAGAACCATTAATCACACGATATTTGAGCAAGAAATTTGGTCAACAATTTGGAATTAAATTTACATTTCATTTGTAATTTAAATGAAGAGTGAAAGGAAATGGATGAAGCATTTGGATATAAATCTTCTTAGTAGGAAAATATATAAATTTATTAAAGGAAAACCATCTCTAATCCTTGAAAATATTCTGATTAAGTGAAAAAGGGTTTTTAAGGGACCTGAACCCTTTATAGCAACCTTACATATAAAAAAGACATTAAAGACCAGAAAAAAATAAACTTTTCTAATGCTTGAAAATGTTACAATCCCTTCTATTACATTGTTTCATCAAAATATCAATAAGAACTAATAACTAAATATTTAAATTAGAAAATTTTTTAAAATTATTAGTCATCTCACAATGTTTTTTAATATTTATCTATGAAAATCAATTATATGAATTAAAATCTCAAATATCATTAAGTAGGTGAACCCCTTTTTTGAACAAAAAATATGAATTCTATGGAAATCTAATAGCCAATAGTTGATTATGGTAATTGATAAGTTTATTCTGCCATATATTTACATTGAAGTAAAACTAAAATTGTGATGCAGTGAAGAGTTATTTCATTTTGAAAAAAAATTCCCAAATTTTTCATATAGATTTTAGAGGAAACCAAGTTTTTTTTTTTTTTTTTGAAAAAGGGGACACAACAATTTTATCTAACCAATTCATTTCTTTCCATTTATTTTTAAGCTTCTATGATTTGATGATGACATAAATCTTTACATGGTTCATCTCCATTAGTATCTTTGATAAACCACTTAGCAACAAGGCATAACTCTTGAGATCTAGGATCTATAAGCCCAAATTCATGTATATATCTTGGTTGAATGCTTTGAAACCAAGAAGATTAAATAAATCCTAAATTATTATCCCATTTATACAATATAAGTTTTCAGATTATTATTGTCAACATTTCAAATCCATGCCTGTACAATATCTTATAGATATTACACATGTGTACCAATGAGGATCTTGTTAACAACTTGAATCACACTAGATAAGAATAAGAATATTTTCCCTAGATAAACAACTTATTCTTAAGTCTATTTGAAAACCAACCTCACATTTTAGATTGAGATAACCTCACACCGAAATGAATGCCAAAATATCTAGTAATCTCATAACATATTACTAGTCTTCATTATTTAGCAATCCACTAAGGGATAGAGCTAAGTTGATACATTCGAAACTAAATCAAGATTGGTATGAGCTATTTGAGAACCAAAAAATTGCTACAAATTAAAAATATCTAAGGTATTTCTTACTTTCTCTTCAAAATTTTGGTGAAGAACATGTTATCATCAAGAAAGGCATTTTTTATTGATAATAAGGTGGGAATTGACATAATTAAACAATATTTCAACATTATTTTAAATTTTTTGTCCAAACCCTAACCATTCCAAAATTTTAAGAATGAAGCTCCAACAAATTTTATCATATGCTATATGAAAATCTAACTTTACTGCCCAAGTTTTTTGACCTAATTGTTGAATCCACTAAATATTCTACTAACCCAACATTATGTTTCAATTATATATCTTCCTTTTATAAATCATGTTTTCTCATCTTGCACAACACAATGAACAACACATTTATCCATGATAGTGATAATCTTTGACTAATTTACATGAGGTATTTGGTAGGGAAATTGGTCAACAAGGAGCAATAGTCTTCTTATTTATCCTCTTAGGAATAATTTTTAATAGCCCTCTAGTATTAGTAGGGCCTAAAGAACCATTTTGAAGAGAATATAAGTAGAACATGTTAAAATCATCCTGAACATAAATTAATTTAATTTGATAAAATTTAGCTCAAAGGCCATCAATGCATAGGAATTTTATTATCTATTTTGCAGAGAAAAGAAAAATTTCTATTTCTTCCAAAGAGGGATTATAACCTAAGAATATATTATAACTTGGATGAATTTTACTATCAAATTAATCTTTGATACTTTTTTTAAATAATTTCCTAATATTTGTCCGAATACCTTCTTCTCTAAACAACTCTTCATAAAAAAATGTTGAGCAAACTAATAATTTGTGTTTTCTATGTGCTTTCAACTCTCATCCACTATAGCACCAATTCTCTTTCTCTTTTTTGTATTTTTAATTGATATAATTGAAGAAAAAATTAGAACCATTTTTTCTTACCTTAATCCATTGAAGCTTAGCTCTATTTTTGTGTCTTTCCCTTTATAATGGTCTAATTTACACAACTAAGTTTCAACAACAATGATATGTTTTGAATTTTTTCATTATGAAGATCCACATTTCTCTTTTTTTAGCATGTTCAACCTATTCCTAGAGGGATTTTTATTTATGTTAATGTGTCAAAGGCATTCTTTTATCGAAGGACCGAAAAAACTAAGTGCTTTGAGTTAGCGAAACAGTTGAGCACCACTCGACCAAAAAACTCATGACTCATCTTCTTGAGTTTTAGGAATAGAGATCAAAATTATCATAAATCATAAACAGATTCAATGTTATTAAGAGGAGAGGCATTGTGTTTGAAGGAGAGCTGAGAAGAAGGATTCATTGTTTGATAAAAACTAAAGGTAGAAAATTAACGAAAAAATGTCCCAATAAGGTTGTTGAATAATCCATTTAAACACAAGAAACAAGATAATTTTCTAGATGAATACTATGAGTTAAATAGATTTGATACAATCTTCTCAATTTACTATCAATTCCTAGCCTACAATTATACCATTTAAACCAATGTTGGAATAATGGAATGATGTATACTGAGAGGGGAGGGGTGAATCAGTACACTTAAAAATGTTTTATCAATTAACCCTTAGTAATCTTTCCCAGCATTACCGACCATATTGCTTTTCTACCTTATGCATGTAATATCAAAATATAAACTTAATTCCATGTAAACATTCATAGAAACATTCATAAAAAGTAGTCACACATGACACAAGAATTGGCAACACAGAAAAACCTTGTTAAAAGGCAAAAACTGTGGTGGGGATGAAACCCACAAAGATTCACTATCTACAGAATGGAAGGTGTTTGTTAAGGATACAAGTGTGATCACTTCTGATGATCTTACTCTATTAGGAGTAACATTTTAGACTGGTTAGGTCTACTCAATTAAGATATTTTAACAACACTGTTAAGTGTGCACTTGATTAAGAGATTTACAATAAGACTATTAAGTCCACCTTCTTAAAGGATTTCTTCTATTTTCTATAATTGTTAGAGAGTAGTAAAAAATAATTATGACCTGATGGTATGCAATATTGAATTGCTTAATACAGATCCTTTGAGTTCACAAGATATACGTATCGCCTATAGTGATGGATAATACCTCTGTTCTTCTTGGTAGCCTTGAATCTTGATCTTCATAACAAAATTCTTTCTTTTGTGTCCTTCTGCATGAAACTCTCTGTCTGATCCATAGATGTATGTTGTTGCTAAAATCATCATGTTCTAATTGATTACTACATCTATTTATATAATGTATTGACCTAATTAGGTTTCATGATTTACAATAAAAACTCTGTGATCAAAGGTTTAAAAATTTACCTTGATCTCCCAGTTTGCATGTTTTCAATCAGTTAAACTAATTAAAAAAATTACATATGCTTTACTTGTTTATCAAGAAATGGTTTTACAGCTAAGCATAAATCTATTTATAAAAGTAAAGTTCTTAATCTGACGTGTATATAAGATCAACTTTTCTCGGCAATAAAATTGTCTCTCGGTAGACCGGTGCTCGATGTTCTATGTAGAATGTGTTCGGTGATATCTGTGAACTGTCTATCGGGTTACTCTATGAACTTTCTATCGGTGTTCACTGATCTCAGTAATCATTGTGCTTAGATATTTTTGTTGACCATTTCACTTGTCTATTTCGATGATTGTTTCACTTGTCTATTTGTTGTCACTCAGTGATTATGTAACCGACAGTCCAAAAATTGTTTCCTTGTATACTAATGACAAATTATAGTCATCAATCTCCCACTTTGGCATGAGTATCAAAAATTGATATGTGCAATTAACTGATGTGTTCAGTATATACACTAAGTCTTTACCTTGTTAAATGACTCCTTCTATGTGCATGCCTCGGTATAGTTATGTACACATGTTCCTTTGTAAGGTATATACATTTTCCCCTTTTTTCATTTTCCCCCTTTGGATTTTCCCCCTTTTGTGTACATTCATTTTCCCCCTTGTGTACATTTAGTTTCCCCCTTTTTTGAAAATAATGACAAAGTTGTAGTACTTATATCTTGTCAAATATGTGAGCATGGGATTTTTGAATGTCTTCCATCTTCTTCTCCCATTTCTCCTTGAGGTGTTCCAGGGTCATGTGCTCCAAAGTGATTCTGGTGTGCATGTCATATATACTCTTGGTGACTGATGTTTCTGGGGTGGCAATCAATGTTTTTTCCAAAGTCATGTGTTGTTACAAAAATGTGAGATACGGTAGTAATAGAGCTTGGAGCTCGGTTGTAATTCCCCGCCAGGGAACCTAGGAGAACTAACCTAAAATTAACACTGAGTTAACAAGATAATTTTTTTTATGTTTACAATCAATAACAATGACAATAATAATATGGAAGCAATACAGTGAAGTACATGGCATATAGATAAATATAACTCATACATAGATACAATTCTTGAGGGTTCCTTGACGTAGAATTACTTAAGAAAAATAATCTACAAGAACAACTATAAAGAACTAACATAAAGGATGTGATAGCTGAATCCATAATATACATCTCATAACTCACATCCTTGACACATGACGTAGGGTATGTAGTAATCACTCTAATACAAGTATGATACAACAACTAATATAGGTATCACATTTGATACACTATTACAAGATTACAATTGATATGATAAGAACAAAACCTCCTAAGATAAATATGATTAATGCAACACCGTACATCCTTGAAAGGATGTCAATCAATGTACAAATATGGTTACACATAAAACTCATGAAACTGAACCAGTCTCCATAAGAATCAGAAGAATAAGAAACTACAACAAGGATCCTCCAAGCATGAAGAAGTTTCGTCAGAATCTCAATGGTAATAAGAATCACTACCACCCGACCGCGTGGAACCATAGGTCCACTCCCACCATGCTGAGGAGATAATAACAAGCCCACTCACATGGGTATACAACATGAAGGCAATCAAAGGTATACAATCCATCAAAAGAACACATAGGAAGATCCTAGAAGCTTTCTGATCACACGAGAAAGACTAAAGAAAAAGTATAAGGATGGAACGATCAAGACAACTGGAAATCCAAGATCAAAGCAAAGGTACACCATCTAAAGATAAAGGAACACACATAAGATCTCCAAAACACCAACATAAACCAAATACTAAATCCAAAAGACAAATGTCAAAGACACAGCCATAAAAGGTACAACAGGACCTATGGAGGAGACTTAGGCTACATACTATGGGAGTGTCATCACATGGTCAATAACTTGAGTTACCCTGGACTGGCCTCTCTAGACCCTGGACTTCTCAATCATGACTCATGCGGAGCTAGGATACCCTCTCACAAAGATGAGGAATCTAACCATACCAACTCTCTAGGTATCAACTCATTCTTATCCTTAGTCTGTACTAGCACTAAAGGCATAAGCGAGGCATCATGATCAATCTTGTATTTAATGTTAACCCCAAGTTTTATTATTAAGTTATCACTTATTAATCAACTTACGATAGGTAACCCTTGACTGGCCTCTTTGGGCCCCAGAATCCTATTGTAAGCCACTCCCCTAAGATGCACCTAACTAACCACCCCCTAAGCTCAAGGTCAAATATAATCTCATGAAACTCATAAAATTATTCCTACCCATATAGGAACTACTGGTTCTCACTAACCATATGAGACATTCTCAAGGATCACATATCCTGAGTACAAAATACTAGGTTCAGAAAAGACAATTGAACTAAAATACCACTAGACACACATGCAAGATACCATGCAAAATCAATCCCAAAATAATCATACAGAAAGGATTACACACATCAATCCAATAACATCTAAATTAATACATCATGGCATGGTAAAGAACATTTTCAGAAGGAGCTTATAAAAATGCATTGATAACATGGCGATAAACAAATTTATAACCCTAGTTATGCAAATTCATTTATCCTATACAATTACTAACAAATTATAATTAAATCTTCAAGAACATACAAATTAAGCTCCTATAGGTTAATTTATAAACCCATCTCATATAAATTACCCTATTAAAATAATTACCAAATTCAACTATAATTATAATAGAATGGAAAAATACGGATATAACTCCTAATAGATGTTAATATCAACTCAAATTAATAACATGCCCATAATTAAATAACTATTTAATAATAAATAGAATTACTAATTTAACCCCTTTACAATATCCATGAAAATAAAATTAAAGCATATTTTTTTAAAAAAGGATATATTTTAATAAAGAAAAACTAAATTAAAGTAACTTAAACTAAATTCAACTAAGACTAAATTAAAAACTAATTTAATAAAATATCATTAATTTAAACCAAATAAAATATAACTAAAAATTAAAACAACTTTAAAAATGAATTAAAGTTTATTTTAATTTAAATAAAAATTAATTTTAAAAAACTTAAAACTAACTAACACAAAAAACTAAATAAAATTTATTTTTTTAAAAAAAACTTAGTGTTGGGGGGGGTCTCGGCCCCCACCCCCAACTCCCTGCGGGCCCCTTTCATAGGGAACCCCGCGCATGGGGAGTACCGCAGGCCCCCGTGGGATACCTGCGGCTCCCACCGTGGAGACCCACGGTGGTCCGCAGGTCCCACAGCCCTGCGGCCCCCACTACGGTGGGTACAGAAACAATGCCGGGGGGTGTGGTGGCCCCACCACCCACCTCCCCTTCTTCTATTTTTGTTTTTTTAATTTTTTTATGAAAGCCTTTTAAAATATATGTATATATATATATATAATAAACTTCTAGTTTATTATATATATATATATATATATATATATTTATTTATTTTTTACTGGTGAATTAAATAACAGACCTGTATTTTTTTTAAATTAAAAACTAGCAAGCTTACTTTATTCTTATATTTTTTTTTTCTTTTACATTTTATAATATAAAGAAATCCTTCTTCCAATAGCAAAGTTAATGAAACTATTTTTATATAATAAGGGTATTATTTTTTTACCAAAAACCCTAAAGGTAGTGAATAGGGATTTTTCCCAAACATGCAAAATGACAACAACAAGAAGGATATTCAATTTTAATATTAATTAATTGATTTTCAAGAAGAGTTTTCTTGTTCTTAAGCATGCAAAATAACTCATTTAACTTATTTTCTTACAGATCTAATCTCATTTTTGACATGCACATGATGAAGACAAGTATTCTACTTTTCAAGGTGAGACATACATAGATTTGAGGGTTTCACACTAATTTTAACACATTAACAAATTTTCTTAAAAACGGGGAAATTTTTCCTAAAAATGAAACCCTAGGGGCAATTTCAAATAGATTTCTTTCATATGAAAACCCTCATGCCCAATTGACATTCAACACCCAAAAATGAAACCTTTATTCTCACAATCATAGATTTGATAAGCAATCATGGAGGAAAACACAAATTGGTACCAAGATCATATTTTCTCAATTCTAAATCAATGAAATCACTATCTACCTCAAACAAGGAAGATCACACAAAGGGTTCTAGCTTTCAAATGCATAGAAGACAGGGATCTGAAAGCTAGAATTCAAAAGATGAAGATCCTACCTCAATAAAAGATGAGAAGCACAAATTCACAATCCAAGCAAGAAGAATCCATAATTTCCAAGCAAGCTCTCTCTCAAAGTCCCAATCACCTGATTTCTCCTTCTCCCTGATTGAACCACCTCTAAAAAGGCTTCCAATCCAAAGATATAGATAATCCAAGCAATTAGGTTTTCAAAAAGTGAAAACCCTAAAGGGAAAATAAATTAACTAATTATTAATTAAAATAATTCCTTTATTTTCAATTTCACTTAAAGCATGCAACAGAAACTCAACTTTATAATATCAAAGCAAAGTGTTAAGTTGAAAATGCATGAGATAATATTCTAATTAAATAAATCAATCAACCATGCAACTTAAAGTGATATACAATAATTCAACTATGCACAATTAATTGAATTTAATACTTATTAAATCTCAATTATTTAAATCAATACTTAATAATTAAATCAATTAATTAAATATAGGTATTTAATTAATATCTAATTATTAAATAGCTATATATTTCATATATCAAAGTTTTAACCTCATCATAGGTGCACTAATTAACATTATTATTTACCATGAAAATTCATTAAATAAATCAAGCTAAAAGCATCATCAAATCACCTGAAACCCATCGAAATAGATAATCAACCGAAATAGACACTCAACTGAAACATAACCACAAACACACACAAATAGACTCACGAATCCACGTCACTTGAAAGATTCAAATAGGGTATTCAATCAGATTCTTTATCCATCAATAGGAAAAAATAAGGGTTTAGGGTATGGATTTAGACCTGAATACTATCTCCCCTCTCTTACCATTGAGATATTGTGATAGGGCACGCTCACTCCTACCAATTTAGGGAAGACGTAGCCTGGTACCTACAAATATGTCATCAGAAAGATGAGCATACATGCATATAATATAGCAGACAATGGTCGAGACTAGTTTATCGTGTGGATCTCGCCGAAGCAAGTAAGTGTGACTTTGTCCCATACCGTATCAAGCACATCAAACAGTAATGCAAAACATATAAATGATCCATGAGCATATAAATCTAGGGTTAGTATTGTCAGAAAACCATAAATGAAATGACATCCTAACATATACATAAGCATCATGAAATAACCATAAATCATATGCAATTAGGAGATATAATACACTAAGCAATGAATCAATAACATACTAAAATATGATACATAAATATCCTCTAAATCATCTGAAATAAACCACACATACATGAAAAGGCCTAAAAGAGTTTGGCAACCAAAACTGAAAAGCAAACTAAGAGGTGGGTATTACATCTCCCTCCCCTAAAACTAGGCTTACTTCTAGAAGCCTACAACAAAGATAGAGATATGAATCTCTCAACTCAAATCATCAAACCGAGTCACAAAAGACTCAAGATGTGGGTCCCATAGGACCCTTCCCCAGTCTCTGACTCAAACACTGGGGATCATTCCCTACTGCAGGAATGCGAAAACTAGCTACTAGTCCTCTACTCGCAACCCCACTCATAGGAGCATGATACACAACTAGAGGTCAATCAAATGCTGCATATGCTCCATGAGACATACCAAAATTCCCAATTGTGGGCTCAGAAGCTACTGTCCTTTGTCCCAAAAACTGCGATGCAAGTTGAGGACAATTGACCGCAATGTGACCAAGCTGCCCACAAGAATAACAACCCCCTCTACTACCACCTCCTCTAACTGAAGGTGCACTAGACTGATGAAAACTGCCCCCATTAGTATCTTGATGTGAACTCTGAACTGACCAATCAGTCCTATTGCACATACTGTGCAACCAATTGTGATAGTTCCCCGACTGAGAACCACCACTAGTCCCATGAAAGAATCTCTTACCTTGATGGCTCTGGTTACCCTTTGAAACTGTAGGAGAGTTTCTAGAATTTCCAGCTCCCTGAGATTGATTACCTCAGTTACTAGGTTCTCTAAACTACACACCCAACTATCCACCATGGCCCAATGCTAGGTTCACCTCTGCAAGGGTAGCTTTAATAACCGCTTCTCTGAGGTTTGTAGGCTCAAAGAGTCTTACTTCCCCAATGATACATTCATTGAGCCCCCTAACAAAGTGTTGAACCATAAGGGCCGAATCCTGACCATAACCAACATAATGCTTGAGCTCGAAGAATTGACGCTCATACTCTACCACTGACATGGTCAACTGCCTCAATTTATGGAACTCGTCTGCCCTTTGCTACCTCCACTAATAAGATAGGAAGTGCTCTCAAAAGTACTCTAGAAATAACTCCCATGTCACTGTGTCCATATGGAGACCTAACTCCTCCTCCTATATCTTCCACCATCTCACTGCAAAATTTGAGAGTTACATTACTGCATACCTAGCTTTAGTATTGCTACTAAAGGGATGCATAGAAAAAATCCTGTCTAATGTGATAAGCCAAGTCTCAGTTTCAAACCCTGTTCCTTTCCCATCAAAGGGAGTAGGTGGAACTCTAATGAAATCCCTCATGTGGTTTGTTGCCACAACCTCAGGATCCACTATAACAGTCCTCCTTGGAGGGCTCCTAGATCTGTCCCTCTCTCTCTCTGCTCTATCTAAGAATGATGTGAAGCATCCTCCTCCACTCTAACCTGCTGAAGAAGAAAACTCAATATCACCCTCAACATCTACCTAGTGTTTGGCTCCCCAGACTTAGCCTGATGCTCATCCCTCTGCCCATCTCTGCTATGCTAATGAGCACTATCCTGATTGACATTTGGGGAAGGACTATGATTCCTACCCCTACCATGACCATCAACTCAACCTCTACCATGACCCCTAGCAGCTCTAGTTTTAGGCATGATTCCTGAATCAATCGGAGCACCAGATCACAACTTAGAACCAACATCAAAACTAATAACATCGAAAGAAATCAAATAATCTCAAAGAAATGGTTTTAAATACATCAGAGTTTTATGCCTATGTTTGTTTCAATGTTTTAAAGTCAAAAGACATCTAATGGGCATACAAATTCCCAAAGCTCCTAATGTAGAAACATGGGCTCTGATACCAAGTGTAATGCCCCGTCAAGGAACCCTCGAGAATTGTATCTATGTATGAGTTGTATTTATCTGTATGTCTTGTACTTCATTGTATTGCTTCCACATTATTATTGTCATTGATATTGATTGTAAACATTAAAAAAAAAAATTATCTTGTTAACTCAGGTTCAAGTTTAGGTTAATTATCTTGAGCATGGGATTTTTGAATGTCTTCCATCTTCTTCTCCCATTTCTCCTTGAGGTGTTCTAGGGTCATGTGCTCCAAAGTGATTATAGCGTGCATTTCATATATACTCTTGGTGACTGACATTTCTAGGGTGGCAATCAATGTTTTTGCTGAAGTCATGTGTTGTTGCAAAAATGTGAGATAGGGTAGTAATAGAGCTTGGAGCTCGGTTACTTCATCTCTGATTTTTCTTTCAGTCTTTTGTATCTCTAGTCTCAACCGTTTTGATTCTACAATCTTCTCATAATGCAATTGGAATGCATTTTCCTTGGTTGTGAGACTTTGCGCACTAGCCTTAAGATCTTCATCTATCTTTGCTATCTTTTCACTATTCTCTTTAGTGAAGTGCTTTAGTGTGTATACATTATGAACTAAGGTAACCACTTCTAAAATAAGAGGTTCCAATGAATTTACTAGTTCAAAAAGTTTTACCTTGTTCTTTGTCACTTCTTGGCTTATTTTCTCAGTTATCTTATATTGTACTTCTCTTATGCTCGTTCTTCTATGACCTTCTTGGCATACACATTCTGATTAGTAATTGCCTCATTCAGAGCTGAGATTTGATCAAGTATTGATGCATTTTGATCAATTCTATGTCAAGTACTATTTGCATTAGTATTTCCTTTGTTGTTTCTCGTATCTCCATTTTCTTGTGCTCCTTTTTGAGCTTGTCCTTCTTTGCCTTTATTTTGCATAATTATCCATATTTGGTTAGGCACTCGGGATCTAATGACCTTGGATCAGATTTGAGTATATCAATAATTTCATCAAGTCTAACTGACACTTTACTCTTGTTCTTGTTCTTCTTGTTCTTCTTCTTGTTATTCTTCTTCTTCTTCTTCTTCTTCTTCTTCTTCTTTGAAATTGTACTAGAAGCAGGGGAATGTAGAACTATAGCAAGTTCCTTTCCTGTCTCTTTTGATTTGGGTGATTGTGTGGGAGGTGTGTTTCCTTGTGCATTATGCTCGGTATTGAGCTTTTGGTCGGTAGTAGATGTCTCTACATCAACCTTTTCTTTATATGCATCTTTGTTTGCCTCTTCAGTATCCTTGGAATCACTATTTTTATCCTCTCCACTTGTATCTTTCTTCTCCTCATTTGTATCTTTATTCTTCCCTTGTTCATCACATGTGTCTATTGGTATGTTTGCATCAAGCTCAGGTGACTTTTCCTTCTCTTTACTAATTATATTGATAGCCTGTATCAATAGAGGTATGTGACCTGGTACATTCACTTGTGCAACATCTTTTGTATATTTTTTCCTTTTCTTGCTCGATAGCATCATTTACATTTTCATCCTTCTTGGGATCATCATCAGAATCAATATTAGTTATATCTTCTATGGTGATCTTTTTTGTATCCCCTAATTATTGTAATATCTGAGGTACATCATCCATGGCATTACTTACCTATGTTTTCAAATCAACTAGAGTGATGTCCTCGGTATCATTGATGAAAATATGTTCTGGGCTCGGTGTGGCATCCTTTTTTTCATAGTGAGGTGCCTCGGTAAGAGCTAGTACCTTCTTGGGGCCATTTAATATTTCATTCCAAGTCTCATTGCTTTCTTTGTCAAGGTCTTCTAACCTTCCCTCTAGTACTTTGTATTCTCTCATCTTTGCTGAGAACTTCTTTGCATGATCCTTCTTTGTTTCAACAATTTCTTCAATTGTTGACTCGAGTGGCATGAGTGTAACTAGGGATATTTCCATTGTCTTTTTCTCTGTATGCAAGGCACATGTCCATCTTGCCGATATTCTGTCATTAAGCTACTGTGGAATTTGCTCATTGAATTGTATTAGTACATACTTGTATGCAACCATTGCCTTAATTATGGCTTCTTTTATCTTATACTGATCTCCAAGAGATAAGGTTAGCCATTGTCCAATCTTTTGGTGTGATATTCTCTCGATGTTGATGATTGACTTAGCAACTTCATCAACTATATTAGGAACTTTCATATTTTCAGTTCGAAGTCCTTGTTCTTTGTCATCTTGTTCAATATCTTCCTTATCCTCTTTTCCTTATACCTTCTTCTTTTCTTTGGTGTCGATTTCCTGGTTTGAGCCTTTCTCTTTTGATAGCTCCTTACAGTACCTTTCTTTACTGATGGTGAGTCTACATCTTTTGTAGGTTTTATTCTGGTCCTTGATGCAGCAGTTACATTGGTAGCTTTTTCCTTCTTAGCTGGTGGTGCATCCGATTCAGTAGATATAGAATCACTTAATTTTTCATCTTCACCGATGGGTGACTATCCCTCGGTGAAATATTATTGTTCTTATTCTTGATCATTTACCAATAGTTTCTTTTCTAGTGTTTTCACCATTTTTGTTTTCTTTCGCTTTATCTTCTTTACTACTAATCCAGTTTTGATTCTGGACTTGGCTTCTTCATATGTTCCAAATTTTCTCAATGATTTGTCCACTACTTCATTTAGTAAGGCTTCAATAGTCTCTATATCTTGATCAATGTTGATCTCATAATCTAGTGGTGGTAACCATGTTGTTCTCGGTATAGCTTGTTTGATTAGAGTGGTGTCGGTATCCACTATAAAACATATGGCATCCTTGTATTGTTACACTAGTTGTGCAGGGATCCTCATTCTCTTTTGCATTCTGTCTTTGAAAGATGTGAAGTATGAATCCATTATAGATGCTAAATTATCCCGTAGTGACTCAATGAATTCACTAATTTGTGCAATTATTGGTCAGTTTGTGTCCCAATTGACATTACCGATAGATGGGAAGAAATTTTGAAAGTAGAAAAATGTGCACATGAGGAGTGACCTGAACTTAAATGAATTAGATATGGCTGACCTAATTGTCCTCATATTCTCCTCTAGTTTCTTCAATAATAGCTCAGATAAGTCCAGTTGTAGTCCCTTTTTTACAATCTTATAGGTAGAGTCAGCTGCTCCACAAGCTATGTTATTCAATCAGATAGCTTGGAATAGCTTGTATCCAAGTACACATGCACCAAACTTCATATCTGGTTCGGTGATTGAATTAACTTTTAAACCTTTGTCATCCTATACTACATATGTTAACTTTTCAATCTAAGGGTGAGAAGGATATTTTAGGGTTTTAGCCTTGTCGGTTACTGGATAACTTGTTACAACGTTAATCACATCCTTAGTGATTGGTTTTAGTTCATTGAACCATATTTTTCTATCATGTACTCGTCTGAGTACTATTTTAATCACTCGGTCTTGAACTCTTTCAGGAACATTTGGGAATTTTTTAACCCTTTCACCTCAATGTGTTTGTGTTCATCTTTAAGGTTTCCATTTGTACAAAGCTTCTGGTAAGCTTCTTCAACCTCAAGATCTCTGATCACTGCAATCTTGCAGTGGATATAGGTGTGGATATCTTTGACTAGTAAAAAAATAGGAGGGATGCTTGAGAATGCTCCCTTATCGTCAAGTTGTGAAGCAAAATCAGGGAAAAATTTATACCTAGGCTCTTCACAGGTTGTGTTCTTGATCAGGTTAACCTTCTTGTCCTTTTTGTTCTTGATCTTTGTGACTCACGAGGTAGTTTCCATTGTTCATGAAATTAGGGCTTTCTCTGTAATGAACTATGAGCTTGATAATTCTTGGTACTTACGTGATCTTCTCTGTAGATGCTAGGAATCTATTGTGGATCAATCTGAAACCTTGTCTCTTTTAGTCTCTCTTCTTCACTCTGTTGTATTCACTTTTTTCTTGGTGAATCAATGAGCTCTTTGATGCCCTATAACCAGAGTGGTACATTTAATCCTTCAACTGTAAGGAAACTCAAGTGCAGAAACAACTTCCTACGCTAATCTCTATAGGAAAGTATTGTGCAAATTCTTTTAAACCCTTACAAATTCAGATTTGTTAACTACTTTAACAAAGATATTGCAACCACATACCATGCATACAGAAAAATAGAGAATGACACAATGATATACCCTGGGGAAACCTTTCGGTAAAAACCCCAGCACTCCAAAACCTGCACAATGTATTGATCAAAAATATTACAGCTTACAATACACTTGCAATGCAAGTTCTCTCAGAAGATTTCAAAAACCCTTGAAGACAAATCACGGCAGCATAAAACGTTCCAACAATACACTCACATCACCTCTCTTCGCAACCCTAAAAAATGCTTATATCATGCGCTTCACTTTTTAGGGCTACTCCCAAAGATAACCGTATTAGGGTTTTACCATTCTCCACAATTGGAGAAGAGTGTACAGTACTCAAATTTATCAGTTACCACATGTCTTCACCTATCATTGAATCTTCCTGACATAGCTCTTACGTGTCATAGGAATCCATCATAACTATTTTAGCCATGATCTCCTTACACACAACTCAAGATGCCGACACATCAACATTATTTGCAAGAAATACATTTTACAAAACAAATAATAAGAATAGGAATTATCCAAGGTTGAGACACCTTATTCCTA
>MU223494.1:2055481-2177005 GCA_018584345.1 Thuja plicata
CCTTTTGGTAAAAACCCCAGCACTCCAAAACCTGCACAATGTATTGATCAAAACTATTACAGCTTACAATACACTTGCAATGCAAGTTCTTTCAGAAGATTTCAAAAACCCTTGAAGACAAATCACGGCAGAAAAAAATGTTCCAACAATACACTCGCATCACCTCTCTTCGCAACCCTAAAAAATTCTTATATCATGCACTTCACTTTTTAGGGCTACTCCCAAAGATAACCGTATTAGGGTTTTACCATTCTCCGAGAAAATAGGAAACCCAACCCCACGATTGGGGAAGAGTGTACAGTACTCAAATTTATCAATTGCCACATGTCTTCACCTGTCATTGAATCTTCCTGACATAGCTCTTACATGTCATAGGAATCCGTCATAACCATTTTAGCCATGATCTCCTTACACACAATTCAAGATGCCGACACATCAACATTATTTGCAAGAAATACATTTTACAAAACAAATAATAATAATAGGAATTATCCAAGGTTGAGACACCTTATCCCTAACATCAACTACCACTTGGTAATAAAGATGCTCAGGCATCATACCAAAGTCTTCATCCTTGGTGAGTATACAACGCTCGTGTTTAGTGACACCTTAGTTGAAATTTTCACATTCTCGATATGTAGCGAAGACTTGATTGTGTTTTACATGTTTACTGACAATGCTTGGTTTATATTGACAACTTGATATTTATGTGTACACCGACGATGCTTGGTGTGTATTAACTGATGAGATTGGATTCACAAAATAATAACAAGTAATACCATAGTGCATCTCCATTCATGCTAATTTGGCATATTATCAATGAATATTGGAAATGATGTAAAATATAGCTTTGTAGAGTGTAGTTCCATACTTGTTTTCCTTAGGTTGGGGTGGTGGAATTACTAGATCCATTGGCTAAGGTATCACCAACTATAATGATTTGTCCAGAAACATCTTCTCTTGAATCTTTCCTCCACATTTAATTTCTCATTCTCCTGATATTAAATCAATAGTGTTCCCATTAGAAAAAGTGCTTGTCTCTGTCACTCAGTCTCTACAGTCCTTGCTTAGGTGATCGGCCTTATGGCAGTGTAAGCATGATATTCTAGAGTTAGTCCAGTTCCTAGACCTTTGTATCCATTTCCTCATTCAGTTTGCAACTATGTGTCCATAGCTACCACATGGTGTACAATTTACCCATGTGTTGTAATCCCAAACATATGAGTTGTCGACTCTTCTCGGTATATAAGAATTTTCTTGTTCTTTTGGTCTCCATACTTGATCTTTCTTTTTCCTGCATTCATGAGATGTGTGTCCATGCATTTTGCAAGTACAACAATATTTATCCATGTAGGATTCATTCTTTTTTTTTCACCTTAGATCTGCATTCATGTGCTTTGTGTCCATGCTTATTAGAGCTATACCATTTACCTATGAATGTAGAAGTGGACTTTGGAATACCTTTAGCTTTGCTTCTACAAACATTTGATGTGCAGCTTGGTTTTCCATAGTGATTGTATGACTTCTTCTTTTCTCTTGGATTTGTTTAGACATCTTTGTGATCATATTGGTTTGATGATTCTCCATGTTTGGTATAGCCTAAACTAGTATTGTTTTTTATTCTTCTTTGTCCATTTAGAAAATCATCCATTATTTTTGTACTTTCTTCATCTTTCTTGATCATATCATTATGTTGTTGTTGAATCCTTAGTTCATGCTTCAGTTTCTCATTTTCTTCTCTTAGTTCACCAATAGCTTTCAATTTCCCATTTAGTTATATGTTTACTTAGTTGGCCTCATTACTCATAAGAACTATTTGATTGGTGATCTCATGATGATGTTTAGTAAGTCTATGTATTTGAGTTTCTCTCTCTTGCAGCTTCTCAGTGATCTTCCTCCTGTCATCAATAGCTAATATTATTTCTTTTTTATCTTATCTAGCATTATTCATAACATCAATCATCATTACTGTATGTGTCTCTTGACCGATTTGTAGCACCTTTACTTTTTCTATCATATGTTGATTGATTTCATTAAGACTTGTAATGCTTCCTTCAGATGTATCAGTTGTATTGCTAGATGTAGATCATGATAACTCAAACAAATCAGGTATCTCTTCTTCATGATTTTCATTTTCATTGAAGCGAGATGGCATGAATTTTCTTTCATCTAATAGCTCTCTCATCTTGATTATTTCTTCTTTGTATTTCTCATAGAAGATCTGTATCTTCAACTTCTAGTTCTCAATATTCTTATCAAGCTTATACCTTTCCATTTTATGATCTTTTCTCTCAAGTGATTTAAACTTTTCCAAATAAGAGACCTAGTGGTGAAGGAGCACCTAGGCTATCTTCAAGGCCCTAGTCAGTTTGGGCTTGTAACTGACCCTAGCCAAGTCAGTGTGTGTTTTCTTAAGACCTTAGAAGGTCATGTTTTTGTGTGTGACTAGATGGATTAGTGGTTAGTGCTAATTTCATCTTAGTCTTTGTTATTTTATTTTAGTCCTTAGTTTGGTCTAATTTAGGGAAATGATCTCTAAATGTGTCCAAGACCCATGTGTGGGTAGAAATATTATTTGTTTTTTAAAGAAAAAGTGGGTGAGCCACTAAATATATTATTAATATTTAAAAATTGATTCGAAAGCTCATCCAGGAAAGAATCAGCAAGAAAACCCAGAATCATTTCTTATACAAAATTTGATCCAACGTATTTTAAAAAAACATGACATATTCAAGAGATCAAACTACATTTATATGAGATATACATTAACTATACTAGCCTAACCATGGTATTTACCACATGGGCACAAAAGTTTAGGGCATAACCGATTAATATAATACAAAAAAAATTTCCCAAATGTCTGCTTCTACCCTAATCACGGTATTTGCCACATGGGCACAAAATTTTATGACATAACCGAATAATAAAATAGAAAATTTTTGCCCAAATTTCTGCTTTCATCTTACAGTCTGTCACCCATTATTGGTTAGTCATTCCTCCATTGTAGTAGAGTCATTTTTTTGAATACCTAATTAAGGATGCGGAGGCCGTCCATCTATCCATTCATCTATTCGACCCGTGGAATTAGTCATTTCCCAACTAGTGCCACAGGGCATGTCTTCCTTTGTAATCCAGCCTGAAGTGACCATAGGATTTGAACCCCACCCACTCCCTTATTCTGAGATAGCTATCAGATTCCAAGCGGTGTCAACAATAGAAGCAAGTTGATTTGGCCGAGTTGTGGTCTCTGCAACTCCATGTTCATGACTGAAACAACCATATCGCTGAGAAGGTGCTTCCTTAGACACAACATCTGAGGCCTCACCTTCCTCCCAAATTTTGCATTCATTGACATGAACCGACGACTTCCATACTAAAGATCGAGTGGGATGAGCACATGTTGGGGATGCGAGATTTGGAAACCCAAGGAGTTCCAAAAGAGCTCTAGCAGTCTTTTGACCCTATTTTCCAACTACACTCTAAGAACCCTCACAGTAACCTTGAGAACATTGTTCAAATACTTAACATTCTGACTCTCAAGCATTCATTTTACCCCGTCGTATGTTGCTAGAAAATCATGAAATTGAAATAATTGATGGCGAGAAAATAAACCCCCCACAAGCTCTTGGCCACTCCATAAGTCATAGTGTTGCATGGCATTTTTCAGTTTATTCCTAATCCAAAATTGTTTTTGAACAACTTTGAATGCAAGAATTTCAATTAAGTGCACATACTGCATCAAATCCATTGTATTGGAGAGAAATATTGATACTAACTAGGAAGGGTAGAGGAACTTCTTTTAAGTGGGAATTAGGTTCTCATCACCAATTACCTATTTTATCACCCGATTGATGAAAGGCGACTGTGCAATGAACATACTATCGAGGATAGAATCACTGATGATTGCAGGAAAAACCTCTTCGTCAACCATTGGCACTAACCAGATCCTATAATTCTTTGGCAGCACCTCCATGTGAAGCTTGGAGCATGAATCACATTGAATGCATGCGTCAACTAGAGCTTCCATTTGAAATTTGTGTTATTCCACTCTGCAATGAGCTTTCTATAAATAGAAAAAACCCAGTTTTATGGATTCCAAAATTATTCAAGTTGATCGATTTTGCAATCTTTGCTATTCACTGCAACATCCCATTTGATCTATCTTGCACATGTGAGGTGAGTTGATCCATGTGATTTACATGTGATCGATGATCTTCGGTAATCCTTGTTAATTGTATCCATGTACAAAGACTTCCGCGCGTCCCTATGGTATCATGGTGAAGGCAATTTTGATTATTCACTTACCTTGATTTTGTGTGGGTGTACAGAGCCATGAAATACTGTAATGGAAATAAATATCAGTTGTTTTCAAGTGGTTTGTCTTCATTAATCAACATTCAAAAGTCATCATTCTCTACAATGAGCTTGATTGTATGGATTGCTGAAATCATAAGCCCGTCACACCCCAAATTCGCCAACATGTCTAGCACTTTGTTACCTTCTCAAAGTGTATGGGAAAAGTTCACTTCTTTCATTATGTCTAGTAGATTCCAAATTTGTTTAAGTATATAGGTGAGTTTCCCAGAAGTTTATTCTCTTTTCATACAAGCATTAATTATGACCAAGGAGTCACCTTCTATATGCCTTTGATCAAATCCTCCCTGCTTAGCAAGAATTAAACCAAAAAGTAAGGGATGCACTTCAGCAAGATTATTTGTTCCTGTAGGTAGGGGTGAAGTAGTTAGCACCACAACATCCCCTTGTGAGTTTCGAATGCAAGCCCCAAAACTCGAGTTGCCTTGATTTCCTCAGGATACCCCATCAAAATTTAATTTTAATATACCCGATGGGGGCGGTATCCATTTAACCTCCAATCTCTCAATTTTTATTATGTTTTTCTTTGCTATTGCACATCCAAATAGAATGAAGAGTCATTTCCAAGAACGAAAAATAATACTATCCCATTGAGTATTAGTTGAATTAAAATTGCATTTGCTCAGTGTAGCATTGACAACTTTTGAAATTACTTTATCAATGCCATCAAGTACTACTTCAATCGAAGAGGAGACCTTCCTGAAAATACGTTTATTTCTATCCCACCAGATGGCCCATAATACTGAAGTAGGTGTACATTTCCAAATGCTTCTAAAGAGTGACTTTGAATATAGGTCCAACCAATATTGGAAGAGGTCCCAAATGTTCTTCAGAAGGGGAGTACAAAAATTCAATTTACTTAAAATAAACATCCAACAATTTTGTGCAAATGGACATGTCATAAATAAATGATCCACTATTTCATTGGGACCATCACACAACAAGAAATTAAATGGAGGTGCTATTCTGAATTTATCCAGCCTTTCACTTGTTATCACTCTGTGGTTAATTGCAAGCCAGGCAAAAAAACCCACTTTTGGTAAAATAATGTGGTTCTAGCAAAAGGAGTAAGCCCATGAGGGAGTCTTATCTGATCCTATTTTCTGAAGGAGTCTATATCCCTCTTTGATTGAATAGTTACCATCTATTGCTGGAGCCATGATTAGTTTGTCCTCAAATATAGAGAGATAAACATTTCTTTTGGATAGAATGTTTCTAAGTCCTTCTTTATTCCTTTCACTTAGGGCTAATTCCTTTGGTCCTTCCAAATGACCATTCCTAAAAATTTGGTCACTGCTGAAATGTAGTGAATTAGGTAAATACACCAATTTTGTTTTGTGGCCTGTTTGACATCAGAAATATTTGAGATAGTGCACAAAGGAGGTTGTCAAGTCCATGAGTCTCTCCAGAACTTTACACTGCATCCATTATTGACTTCCCAAGTGCCATACTTCACAACAATGTTTCTTGACGAGGACATGAAGTCCCAAATGGTTGATCCTTTAGGAGTATCCTGAATTGATATAGTTCACGAGGGATCATTATTGTCCAGATATTTTTGTTGCATAATTTGACACCATTTGTTCTGTGGTTTTGAGTACATTTGCCAAATTAGTTTTCCACCAAAGGCCTCATTTCTTTTTGCTAGGTCGTGCACCCCTGGTCCTTCTACTGCAGGTATATGTGACATATCTTGTAAAGAGATAAGAAGTATTTTATTCTCTTGATTTATATTTACAGTCCATAAAAAATTTCTAATTAGGGTTTGTTTCTTTTGAAGAATGGACGATGGAGATTTAAGGACTGCTAAATAGTAATTTGGGATGGCTGATAAAAATAACTTGATAAGTAGGATTTTGCCTGATAGCGATAACCATCTGGCTTTCCATGCCAAAGTTCTACCCTTTATGCGTTCCAGGACCGAAGACCAATACCTTGTTTTATTAGAGCCCATAAAGAAGGGGATGCAAAGGTACATTTATGACAATAAGTCCTTTGTGAATCCAAGAATCTGAACAATTCTGTCTAAGATTACTTTGTTGGTGTTAAACAAGTAGATCTTGGATTTTTATGCATTAATACTTTGTCCTAACACTTCAGAATATAATTGAAGGGTATTTTTTATTTTCCTAGCCTCATGTACATTTGAAGTTCCAAAAAGAAGAGTATCATCAGAAAATAATGAGTGTGTGATGGAGATATTAGTGCCACCAATATGTGCCCCATACCATAATCCTGCCAAATTCTTTTTCTTAATAATTCTACTAAAGGCCTCTGCCATGATGATAAAGAGAACTAGGGAAATAGGACCTCCTTGTCTTACTCCTTGTGTAGAAGAAAAAAAGCCTGAAGGTTTACCATTAATGATTATGGAGAACCATGCTCCCGAGATGCAAGCACTGATCCATTTATACCAGCCCTTAGAGAAGCCCATTTTCTGCAATACTTGGAATAAAAAGGTCCAACAAACTCTTTCATAGGCTTTCATCATATCCAGTTTGATAACAATTTTGGAAGAGTGATTCATGTTGATGGAATGAAGAACCTCATGTGCCACCAAAGCTACCTCCGTAGTTTCTTTTCCTGACACAAATCCACCTTGTTCAGATGAAATAATGCTTGGGATACGGTGATGTAGCCTCAAATAAATCACCTTTGTAATGACCTTATAAGTTATGTTGCAGAGGGATATTGGTCAAAAATCTACAAATGTCTTTGGATCTTTGATTTTGGGATGATAGAAATATTGGTAGTACTGAAGTACTTGAGCATACATGTATGTTTCCTTTATTCTTCCACTACTACTAGTAAGTCCTAGCAAATGACTTCCTAGCAACATTGAAAGAAAAGAGTTGTGAACCTATCCGGACTAGGTGCTTTCTCTGGAGGAAATGAGAAAACAACTTTGCAGAGCTCTTGGATAGTAAAGGGTGCCATAAGAATGTCATTCTCAAGCGGGGACACCCCTAAGGGGATATCATCGAGAATCTCATTCAGTTGTTCTTTCGAAGGGGAAGGGGTTGTAGTTGGAGCTAACAGATTTTTGAAGAAATTAACCCCTTCTTCTCGGATATCTTGAGTGTTTTTGCTAAAATTTCCTAAAATCACCCCTTTTATTTCAAATATAGTCTTTGCTACTCTTTTTTGTGTAGCTGAGGAATGGAATAATTTTGTATTTTTATCAGTTTCACGTAGCCATAATTCCCTAGATTTTTGCCTCTAGTATTCCTCTTCTCTATTGCATAACTCATTCCATTCATGTTGGAGATCTTTTTGTTTGTGGTAGGAGTCATTATTCATACCATTTTGGATAATATGACTATAAATAATAGATAGTTGTTGTTTAACTTCCTCTTTTTGATGAAATATATTCTTGAAGACATGCTCATTCCACTGTTTTATATTTTTCTTGACATGTTTCAAATTCATTGCAAGCTGATGCATTTTAGATCCATTAACAAATGGTGAGCTTATCCACCATTAATTAAAGAGTGGGAGAAAATGTAGATGTCAGAGCCACATTCTTTCAAACATGAAAGAGGATTGATGACTCTTATCAACTTTGCCTAATTTGTTGATGACAAGTGAAATAGGAAAGTGATCAGATCTAGGTAATGCCAATATTTCTGACTAAATGTGAACATTCTATAGTTTCCACTCTTGTGATAGTAAGAACCTATCCAGCCTGACAGCAATCTATGCAAACCCTGCTCTCTTGTTTGTCCATGTGAAAGAACCTTGGGTGGAATGAATATCCATAAGATTGTTATTGTCAACAAAATAGGAGAAGTCCTGAATAGTTTTGATAGGTTGAATAATGCCCCCTGTTTTCTCTGATTGATCAAGAATTGCATTAATATATCCACCAAGGATGACATTTTGTGTGTCTTGGATCTGAATTAGCCTAGTGAGAGCTTCCCATAGTCTCATTTTATCTTGTGTTGGAATAGGACCATAGACATTTATTAAAATCATTTTTGTATCAAACTCTGACATCTCGAGGAGATAAAAATTATGGTCCTGCTGAATAAGTTGACCTTGAATCTTTTGAGGGTCCCAGAGCATTGAAAGTCCTCCTGAGGCTCCCAAACCTTGGGAGTGTGAGGAAATCCAGCTAGGCCATTTAGCTATTATGTTTTCATATTTGTCTTGAGAAAGTTTTGTTTCTTGTATCATGATGATGTCCACTTTCATAGAATCAATGGTTGTTTTGATCCTACATCTTTTGTTAGAGGCATTGAAGCCTTTGAAATTCCATTATTTGATCTTAATTTCTTACAAGGAGAACCTCATGTTCTCCTTGTCACACATTTGGTAACACCAAAGTTTTCATCTAAGGTAGATTGGATGCCTGCAGCAATTTCTATTTTTGTCTTCATACCTTTTGTTTGACCTCTTGTCTTAGGGGTTTTTGGTGTTCAAAGGCATTTTGAAGGTGATTTTTCAATTGAAAGAGTCTTCTTGTGATTAAATAATATCACTTGATCACTGACCTCTGTGCTCTGACTGCCCTTGTTCTGGCTGGAGTTGTCCAAATCGACTTGTCAAATCATCCTATCCTTTCCCAAATTATCTTTCATAACCTGATCCTGTTCGATGATGCAATTTTCAACCCCAAATCTATTTCAGGAGATCCTTCCAAAAATAATAAGTTTGTATTGTTATGGTCTTCAATCACAGTCACTAAGTGTTCTAGAAAATCTGAATTATTAATCTGCTCCTAAGACTGAGACACATCCATTAGATCATTTGTATTGTCCTTCCTATCTAGTACTGAAACCTATAGAATGGTTGGGTCATGACACACTTGTAGCCCTAATTGCAGCTACGACAATTTATTAATTGCATCTTGTTCCTCTATAGTTACTCTGGCTGCCCCTATTTTGTCAAAGATCAACTTGGACACTAATTTTGCAATAATTTGATCCATCTGTTGTTTAATCTTGTGATTTGGCTCCAAGCTTACAGTATTTAACCTCCGAGGTTGTTGTTTAGTGTGAAGGTAATTCATACTCAAGAGGTTATGATTGTCATAGTTATAAGTTGGAGGCAGAAACAATGTGTTAGAACTGAGATAAATAGTGGACAAGAAGCTCATAATCTGTCGTAATAAATAAGAAATTTTTACAGCCATGATCATATCCCAATTAAGTATATCATGATTAAGGGATTCATTAGAAGTATTAATTGGAGACAGATTTCCCAAGTTATTTTTGAGCTTATAAGTTGTGAAATATGAATTGTAATCACAACATAATATTGTTCCTCCTTGGTTTCCTAGCAGACATTGCATGGTGAGATGACCGAGCTTGTGTTGGAATTTAAGAACAGTGGCTTCATCCTGAACAATAATATTCTGAGCCCATGATCCCCATTTGGATTTAATAGTAAGTTGTCTAGGAACTTCTTTGTGTATACCTAAGAAAGATACCCAACTTGTTTCCAAGGATTTCAATGATTTCCATATCTCTGTACTCTAATGGTAAATGGGGGAAGGAGATCCAAAATGGATAAAAATTTGGGCCCTTCGGATCAGGGATGAAATTTGGTACCCAGGGCATAGTAAATAATCATGATCCTTTACAGAACCATCCTTTTTGCAAATGAACTGCATCTCGATCCTCTTTTGACTTGAAAATAGCAACAAAATATTTTGATTCCATATCCAAGTAAAATATATCTTTAAGACCTAACCAGCAATCTGAAGCCCAACTTTTAATGTTAGAAAACAGAAGGGTGTTGTTGGTAAACTTACCAATGAGGGTTGAATGACGTAGGAAGCCAATATGCTGATACAACAACTGTTCCTGAAGAATGACAAGGGGTTGGTCTAGTGCAACTTTGTTAGCCTCTTGATTATCCCTTTCTTTGGTATTTTTCCTCTGCCAGACCTGAGCTAACTTTTTTGGAATGAAGGGGGCTCTAGTGGGTGTTGGTCTAAATGACCCAACCTTGGTATTCATGCATGCATGAATATATCGATCCTCCTTGAAAGTAGAATCCTTATCATTGTTTTCGTTGCTGAGGTCCACATCTGATTGGTTGCCAGAGTTCTCCAACATACTCACAGTTCTTGGTTTAGTGATATTTGGTGAGCCAAGAGGCGACTCCTCACAAATATCAAATATGGGGTGTTCCTAAAACCGATTGCAAGACTATTGACCATATTGAGGGGGTTTTCCAGCCCTAAATTGTTTTTGGCCCTTGAACAGATGCATTTTTTTGAATTTATGTGTTTCCCACCTAAATCCAATTTCAAATTTAGGTGCATCGCGCCGACGAAGTATGAGATCCTGAGAATTCCTAGCATCCTCAGCTTGTTAGGAAGCTTCTCCTACTTCATATGAATGCATACCTAACCAGGACCTAATGGGAATGGCTTCTATTTTACAAGATGCAGGATGCATCTTGCAGTTTGATAGATCGGCTTGCAAATATCTTTGAACATGAAACCTAGGATTAACAAAGAAGGGTTTCACAAGTTGTACCACCGCTTTCCCGTGAAAAATTGAACGATTTTCCTTACCATCTCTATTGTTAAATGTATTTTTCTCTGAAAATGAACATTTCTGGAATTCCAGATCTATTCCTGCATTGGTCACAGGTTGTACAATCGGGATGCCATTAAAGATTTTAGAAAAATCATTTTGTAGATTGGGGAAATACCTCTGATCTCTAGCCTCTGCTCCTGCTCATGCTTGTACTCATACTCCTGCTCCTGTCCCTACCTCTGCTTGTGAGTTTTCTCATGCTCATACTCCTACACCTGATCCTGCCTCTACTCTTGCTCCTGCTCTGCTCATACTCTTACACCTGCTCGTGCTCCTGCTCGTTCCATCTTTGAAATTGATGTTCACATGTATGTTGAAATTTGACAAAATGTTGTCATGACAAATTTTGCAACTTTGTAAAGTTGCATGAGAGGCATAAATGATGTTAGTTCATCAAACTAAATGGGTTAGAGGCCCTAAAATGTAGTTTGCATCATAAATGCAAAAGATGTCAAAAGTTGTCTTGACAACATTTGCAACTTTTTGAAAATGTTGCATGCAACTCGACAACATTGAATTACCTCCATTATAGGAGTGCAAAATGAATTCTAGTGGCCTGAAATGGTGGAGGAGGCATCTTTAGACACTCTATGGCTCATTTCCTGAGGTAGTGTTGATGTATGCAAGTTTTGGAGAATAATAGAGCAAGTATTTTTAGAAAAAGAGTACAGTCAACTTCTTTGAGTTTTAATAGATTGAATTAACTAATCTAAGTGTGGATTCATGTAGTAGAGACTTATCTAATACTTTTTCATTTAGAGTGCCAATATTGTAGAGTTGATTTGATAGGTGTAGGAAATTGTTTAAGGACTAAGTAGCCTGTTGGTTCAGTTTAGGTAGATTTTGGTTTTATGGCTCCCCCATGAAATTCAACTTGGGAAATGTAAAATTTTGAATTAATGTGTTAGTATAGCCTCTGTATAGTGTAAATATGTAGGTAGGAGGTCAAAATAATAATTTACTAATTTTAAATCCATGTCCTAGGTGAGCTAGGACAGTCCGGTTAGGTGTATGGCAGGTGAAAAGAAGAATGCAGAGACAAGGGTGTGCATGGGATAACTGAACCAAATGTGGTCTCAGTGTCTTTAGGGTCTCATAGATCCCTAGAAAAAAGTTCAGAACCCACCCAATCCATTTGGATTGATTTTTCAATAGAAATTAGAGAAGTGCTTGTGAGGATCCAAAATAGGCCAAATAGCCTTACATTTTGGGATAGGGGTGTACAGAAGGCTTGGGGACCTTAGACATTAAAAATAAGTTAGGTTTCCCAAAAGGGTATCCTGATCCCTGATTGGTTTTAGGGGTTGTGTGGGATTTTTAAGAGTAAATCTTGAAAAACCCTGTAGATAGGGCTAATTGGTCTTGTAGGCCTAATAGGAGCAATTTGGGTGTAATTTTGGAACTCGACTAAATTAGGAGTGAAGACCTATTGAATTTGGAATGTATGTATTCAGAATGAACATAAAAATATTGTAAAAGGCCCTTATAACATGTGTGGATTTGGTTTGAATGATTTGGGATTGATGTTCTTCAAAGCCAATGAGAAGCATTGTGAGACAAAACTAATGGTGGATGTCCTTTAAGGTGAAACACAATAGTTGTAACTCTTAGAGAAGATTTGGGAATAGTCTTAGGCTCAGTGTCTTGAGGATAGTGTGGTCCTAAAGGGAAATTGAGATCCTAAGTGGACTAGGACAAGCTAGGTCCAGTCTAGAGCATTGTGTGAGGACACCTTGGATTACTTCTATCATCTAGATCTGATATGAATTTTTAGAATAATGGAATGGTGTGTACTGAGAGGGGAGGGCTGAATCAGTACCCTTAAAAAAAATTCATCAATCAAACCTTAGTAATATTTCCTTGCATTACTGACCATATTGTTTTTATACCTTATGCATGTAATATCAAAACATAAACTTAATTGCATGTAAAGATTTCTAGAAACATTCATGAAAAGTAGTTACACATGACACAAGAATTGGTAACGTAGAGAAACCTTGTTAGAAGGTAAAACCTATGGTGAGGATGAAACCCACAAAGCTTCACTATCTCCAGAATGGAAGCTGTCGGTTAAGGCTACAAGTGTGATCACTTCTGATGATCTTACCCTATTACGAGTAACATTTTAGACTGGTTAGGTCTACTCGGTTAAGAGAATTTATCAACATTGTTAAGTGTGCACTTGATTAAGAGATTTACAATAAGACTGTTATGTCCACCTTCTTAAAGGATTTCTTATATTTCCTACAGCTATTAGAGAGTAGTAAAAAATACTTATGACCTGATGGTATGCAATCTTGAATTTCTGAATACAGATCCTTTAAGCTCACAAGATATATGTATCACCTATAGTGATGGATAATACTGAGCTATTCTTCCTGGTAGCCTTGAATCTTTTTCTTCATAACTGAATTATTTCTTTTGTGTCCTTCGGCATGAAACTCTCTGTCTGATCCATTTATGTCTGTTTCGGCTACAATCATCCTATTTTGATTGATTACTACATCTATTTATACAATGTATTGACCTAATTAGGTTTCATGCTTTATAATAAAAACACTATAATCAAAGGTTTACAACTTGACCTTGATCTCCTAGTTTGCAAGTTTTCAATCAGTTAAATTGATTAAAACAATTACATATGATTTAATTGTTCCTCAAGAAATGGTTTTATAGCTAAGCATAAAGTTATTTAAAAAACTAAAGTGCTTTATCTGACATGTATCTCAGATCCATTTTTCCTTGGGAATAAAATTGTCTCTCGGTAGATTGGTGCTCAGTGTGCTCTGTAGACTATGCTCAGTGATGTCTATGAATTGTCTATCATGTTACTCTATGAACTGTCTTTTGGTGTTCATTGATCTTGGTAATCATTGTGCTTAGATATTTTTTGGTGACCATTGCACTTGTCTATTTCGGTGACCATTGCACCTGTCTTTTTGTTGTCACTTGGTGATTATGTTACCAATAGTCCAAAAAAAAATTCCTTGTATACTAATGACAAATTATAATCATCAACCAATTCTTGGCTATTGAATTTATTGTGAATTTGATCAATGACTATAAGAAAATTCTCATAAAAAAAATTTCAAATTCATATTTGTAATCAATAGTGATGTCCTACCATTTTAAAATATCCTGCCAACACCCAATCCACATTGGGAAGACTTGTAGCCATCAATTCTCAAAGGGGCGTATTTTTTTTGGACTATTAAGAACATATATGGAGTGGGGATCCAAATGTTGTCACTTGACCAAGAAAAAGACCCAAACATAGTTATTTGTTGGACCATTTCCCTTATCAATCACATGTTTGGAAATCCAAGGAAACAATCCCAACACCTTTCCAGCATAAATATCTTTTATGTGAAATGCATGAAGAAAATGATCTTTTTTTCCAAATATTGAAAAGACTCAATTGTAAACCATCATTGCTAATTTTAATTTCTATTATGAAGAACATATCGATGAGTTTTACTTTTTCATAATACAAAGTATAAAAACTACATGTCCTTAAGACTTTAATATATAGGGTAGATATCCAATGGTTACCTATTGACAAAGGAAAAGACCCAAACACAATTATGTGTCAGATCCTCTCCTTTATCAATTACATGTTTTGAAATCTAAGAAAATAATCCATACACCACTCTACCAGAATCATCTTTTCCAATATTAAAAATAGTAAAATGTAAGCTATTATTGCTAATTGTAAATTCATGTAAGAATGCCTAGGAAAGGAGCCTACCACCCATATTTAAATGATCATTCACTCCTTGCTCACACATGTCCCAATTACCAACTTTAAAGAAACAAATTTAAAATGACAATTAGAAGCCCATTAATAAATGTTGCATGTACCAATAGCTACCCACTTGCACCCCCAACATTTAAAATTTGTAGACTTTAATTGATGTTGTGCAACTTTATTAGTACCTATAGAACCATTAGTTAAAATAGTTATTAGAAAACAAATGTATTGGTTCTTAGAGGAATATATATTGGATTAGGTGTGCAAACTTTTGAGGTTGTTGTAGTATACATTTATTGCAGCATCTATAAGTAGGTATCACGCAACACTTTATTTTGATCCTTATGTAGATAGGGCATCCCACAAATTTCATCTTGACTAAGAAAAAGCTAGAACAATAGCTATAAAAAATTAAGTTGAATAATATCAAAATCTGATATACTATATAGAGACTTACACCATGGAAGATTAGCATGCAAAATTAGCATCGAACGGATCATACACTGGAAACTTACGAGTTTTTGTCTTGATCCCCGTCTCATGGAACATAATTGAAGAAATAGAAACAATATAAAGTTACCTATTAGAATGTGACCTAAATCTAGCTCTACATCAGAGTATGATTAGCATTTATATCCAAAGAATCAAGGACACCATTAGAGTTGCACAAATGTTCAAATGTTTTAAGGTACAAATTCAATCCACAGGTTGTCCCATACAATATTTAGGCAGCGTAATCTTATTTTTAACTACCACTATCTAATAATAAAATTATTTTCAATGAAATATTTCAATGTTGATAAGATGGATTGACGTGTATGGTTGTTCATTATTCAGTCAACTAATTTTTTGTGGTGCGATTTTGGCATTTTGACATCCTTTTTTATTTTCTAACTATTTTTTTTTTATGAATAGAGGCCTTTTCAATTAATATATAAAAAAGAGTACAATATTCACAAAAAGGGACCGGGGGATAAAAATCACCCCACGACGAGTCACTCGGCATCATGTCAGACACATACAACTATTTACCAAAAAAACATATAAAGAAATCCCTCAAGCTATGAGAACAATAGCAAAAGAGGGAGGAGGATCTTTACCATTGAAATTTCCCCAAACATTGGGACTAGAAGTCTAGTCGAGAAGTGACCACCGATCATCTGTATCTTTATCTTCATTACCCAGTTCTCCTTCCTACCACCTGGGAGAAATAGAAAGAGTTGGGTGAGGGATTTTATCATAAGTGACAGAAGGCCACACAGGAACATTGGTCGTCAGTCAAGCTAGAGTAGAAGCAGTAGAAACAAGCAGAGAAGACTAGCCAGTAGTCAAAATCCTCCTAGAAGGAGGATAGGTAGAGTGGCGGTGCCAAGAACACAAATTTTTGGAGTGCCTACCCAAGGAACTTTGTCTATTACCTCGGCCCCAGGGTGGCGTGAGGTCAACTGAGAGGGAATCTGGCGGTACCCAAGATAGAGTACAAGGGGCATTACCCCAATGTTGTAGTAGCTCCTATAAATGGGTGATCTCAAGGGCCACCTTATTAGCTTGTACTTGAATCTGTATCATTGCATTATTACATAAACATGCCTTAGCATAAAGAGAAACATTTACATCTAGAAAGCTATGAGTAAAAATTAAAGCATTTAAGTATTTCCATAAGGAAAACAAAATCTCCATCTTGAAAGCATGCCAAATCTGGGTACACTAGGAAGGAAATTTGGGTGAATCACCAAGGAGATCCATATGCCAAGAGAAAGGCTCAGGCCAGAATGACATTAAAAAAAAAACCATCTATCCAACTCCAATAGTTCTGGGCACGACGATAGAATCAAAAACTATGCATAATGGTTTCAAAATGCCCACAAAACAGGCATTTGGGATCAGGCACACCCAGGTGCTAGAGTTGAGCTCCCAAGGGAAAACGGAGGTAAAGAAAACACAAAGAAAAATGAGCAATTTTGGGTTCATTAATAGCATCCCAAATAGTGTAGAAACCCTAGCTCTAGATATTCTGGGAAGAAGAAAGGTGCCAATGATGATTGAGAGAATCAATCATAGGAAAATGTGGCACAAGCCAAGAGTACCCAAACTTGGGTTTGTAGTTGGTAAATGGTGTATCAGGGTACCATTTCTAGTCTTTCAACCAACGTATAACTGACTGAATTCCAAGTTTATGTAGGAGATGCGGCCGAATACCAAAGACGATAAAGGCAAAAGTCTGATGATCTGGACGAGTGAGTCAGAACTAAACATGAAGATCATCCCAAGATTAGAGACTCATGGTGGCTTTGGAAAACAAATCCTTGCATGTTTGAATTCCACGTTTCTAAAAATGAAGAGCACTTATCCCCTAGATTTTGGCCAAAGGAAGCCCTTTTTGAGAAAAAAGAGGGGACCACCAAATATTTTGTTGATTGAAAGAAATCCCATCACGGAAGCCATTGCGAACCCAGCATAGCCAAGGCTTGACAGCTTCCCAGGCTCTCCAAATACTTTTGACAACAAAATTACCTTGGATTTGAATAGGGTGATTCATAACTAGAAGGGTTTGAAACCCAATCCTGTTCCAAGCTAACTTGTGCAAGGGATACCTAGAAGAAATGCAATGTCAAATAAAAATTTTCTAGGCCTCATTTCCTGTGAGATATCACACAATCCACTTTGCACAAAGGGTCAGGCATTGTTTTTGTGTGTTGGGTAAGCCAAGCCCACCAAAGGCCTTAGGGAGACAAAAAAAATCCTAGGAAACTCTAATAAATCCATGATGATCAGCACTAGAAGCTAGAATAAAATCCCTTGGCAATTTTTCGACCTTCTTGTATGAGGCTTTTGAAGGAGCCCAACAAGAAGACTAGTAAACATGCGTAGTATCCAAGACCTTGGAGAAAATATGGAACTTCCTAGTGAGATCCAATGGCTTGGTGATCCAATAGGTAAACTTGTTTTCAATTTTAGCTAACACAACATTCCATTATTTAGTAGAAGTGGTTTGAAAAGCAAAAGGAATACCAAGGAAACAAAAAATTTCCCCATGTTGAATCTGAGACCATCCAAACTGAGAAAACCAGGGGGGATCGGGAAGGAAAGACTTGTGATACCTAAATGTGGCCTTCTTACTTAGCCATACACTTCAACATGGTCATTATTCACCAGTCACATACAAGAATGGATATGAAATCATCCATCTTGCATGCCTACGTGAGTCGACCTGTTGCCTCCTATCTAGCTGGGGTTTTGAATAAGCTCTCAGTGTTCCAAATTCCAACAACCATAGACCATTACTAAAATGGAGGATTTGAGATAATGTGTAAATGAAAATCTATCCTAGAAATGAGAGATATTAGTTTATTCTAGAAATGAGAGATATTAAGATAGAAATAAGTATGCAATATTAATCTAGAAATGAATTTAATCTATTTGCAATATTGAAAACTTGAATGCACAAATATGAGTCAAAAATCCTACAACAATTCGACACTTCAATAAATGCATTCTCCTTTTTGAATGAGAAAAAGAGAGTTCTTTTATAGAATAAGAGTCCAGTTAGAATGACAAGTTTCCTTTGAGAGAAATAGTTAGCACCTCAAAATCTATTTCAGATTAGCAAGTTTCCTTTGAGAGAAATAGTGAACTATTTTCTTTTTGAGTGAATGAAGGAGTTAACTGATTTGTTAGATTTTTGAATTACAATCAACTCAAAGTTTCCATTTCTGAACTGAAGTGAGGATTTTGGAGAGTCTATTTGATTAAATTAATGAAATATGACCTCATAAATACACTTTATCAATTATTTGAATAATTAAATTCAATTATTGAAATGAGGATATTTATTTAATAACCAAATATTATTTAATTCCTTTTTATGTATTTTAGCTAAAAGGGTGAGTTTAATTTAATTAAAGTGCTAGGACTTTGCAATTAAATTAATTTGATTATAGGGTTTATTTAGCCAATTGAAATTGATATTTAGGAATTGAATATAGTATGTGACTAATGCAAATTTATGATTTTCTGCATTTGACATTTAAGTCAAGTAGAGTCAGTGTAAACTTAGAATTGCCTAGTACAATAGGACTTTGATGATTCAGAAGATTGATAAATGAAACAAAATTGGTTAGGGTTGCAAGATGTCTCCTCTTTGAATTGATGTGCAAGTAGCACATTGTTTCAAAGAATAGTCTGATGTCTGAAGCATAGAAGAATAGTTGAAATAGATTTCAAGAATTGATTATGTAAAGATCGATTGATGAAGGTTTCAGAGTCATCTCTAGAATAGAGATTAACTCTCCAAAGTCTAGGTTAGATTTCCATTAAGTATATTTTTTGAGGGTCATGTCCAGAATGAAGCTTGATTCTTAGGAATCTAGGTTAGATTTCCCCAATACCTAATAGATTATCACTTTTCAAAAGACTGTCCCCAAAACGAGGCTCAATCTTCAAGAGTCAGGGTTAGATTTCCCCAATACCTAGAAGTGAGATTTCAAGAACCATCTTTAGAATGAAGCGTGACTCTCAGGAAGCCAGGTTAGATTTTCCAATCACCTAATAGATGAGATTTCAAGAATAATCTCCAGAATGAAGCTTGATCCATAGGAATCTAGGTTGGATTTCCCAGACACGTAATAGATTGAAATCAGATCAGATTGACTAAGATAGATTGAAATTGATTCAATGATGTAATCATCCTGCCCCTTCAGGAGAGAAATAGAAATATGACAGGCCATAATGGTGATTGAAAGCGATAAATCATAGATAGAAGTTGAATCAAAGGTCAAGAATAAATCCAAATAGATTATGGAAGAATACATAAGATTTGAGAGGATATTGATTGGATATGATTCTGAAAAGAAAGCGACGTCAGAAAGTCAACTACACAAGCATCCGATCATGTCAGTCCCAAAAAATTTAAGATGTGATTTTGAGCTATATAAGAGTGTCAGATTTTGATTTTGATCCTAAAAATAGATTCAGAGCGGTTGATATAGCCACTTTTGAAGAGTGAGAGCGAGGATTGAACACTTGGGCAACGTGATGAAGCCAAAATGTTGAAGAACTCTCATCTTAGAAATCTAGGAGAAAACAATGAAGTAATCATCAAAACACTATGGAAATGCGAGTCTAGAATAAAAGTGCAATCCTATGCTAGTTGCAATTCCTAGAATGAAAGTGAAATCTTATTCTAGATGCAACTCCTAGAATGAAAATACAATCTTATGCTAGATGCAATTCCTAGAATGAAAGTGCAATCCTATGCTAGATGTAATCCCTAGGACATGGTTTTTGGACCCATTGGATAGTTATCATCATAGAGAATTTGTGGAACATCAGAGTCGATACAATCCTTACTAGTGCCACTGCAACCATAAGAATATGAATATGACTTTCATCGGATAAGATATGAGAAATTAACATAAGCATCAGGGCACAAAAGCTAAGATGACCTGAGCATTGTTTCCAGTTTGATATAGTAAGAGTACACCGGTAAACAAGAAGAGCCATAATAGTCAAGGAGATAATTCTGACCTCACCAACAAGCAGTAGACAAAGAAAAGATAAATAAAATCAATGAGAACAAGCAGCATACAAAGAGAAATTCAATCATAGCTCAGCATGTTTCAAAGTATTCAGATGTGTTCATGGTATATGGGTGTTGTGCTTGTGAGTGCTTTGTGTTTGATTGCTATCGATCTTTTGTTTACATTTGCGATATCCAATGTGTGTTGAAAAAAATAGATGTGTCCAAAGATAGTGTTAAGAAACACTTTTAACTAGGGTGTTGAGAAACACCAATTTGTGTTAGTGGCATGATTACTGACTCTAGAAGAGTCCAAAGATGTGAGCTGATTTGGGGACCTATGCCCCTAGTGAGATTTTGAGAACCATCTCCAGAATGAAGCTTGATCCTTAGGGATCTAAGTTAGATTGCTCAGATACCTAAAAATGAGATTTGGAGAACCGTCTCTAGAATGAATCTTTATCCTCAGGGATCCAAGTTAGATTTCTCAGATACCTAATAGATTAAGATTTCGAGAATCATCTCTAGGACGAAGCTTGATCCTCAGGGATCAGAGTTAGATTTCTCAGATACCTAATAGATTAAGATTTATAGAATCATCTCCAAAACAAAGCTTGATCCTTGGGGATCTGAGTTAGACTGCTCAGATACCTAATAGATTAAGATTTCAAGAATCATCTATAGAACAAAGCTTGATCCTCAGGTATCTAAGTTAGATTGCTCAAATACCTAATAGATTAAGATTTTGGGAATCATCTCCAGAATGAAGCCTTATCCTCAAGGATCTGAGTTAGATTGCTCAAATACCTAATTGATTAAGATTTTGAGAATCATCTCTAGAATGAAGCTTGATCCTCAGCGATCTGAGTTAGATTGCTCGAATACATAACAGATTAAAATTTTGAGAATCATCTCCAGAACAAAGCTTGATCCTCAAGGATCTGAGTTAAATTTCTCAGATACCTAATAGATGAGATTTTGAGAACCATCTCCAAAATGAAGCTTGATCCTCAGGGATCTAAGTTAGATTGCTCTCATACCTAATAGATGAGATTTTGAGAACCATCTCCAGAATGAAGCTTGATCCTTAGGGATCTGAGTTACATTGCTCAAATACCTAATAATGATGCAATCTGATTAAGGACCCATGCCCCTAGGTAATGACTAACTTGACTCAAGTTGTGAGGAAAAAATTGATTTAGTTTCCCTGGTTATGATTATGGATTAATTCAAGTTAGGAGGTTTCTTAGAGGACCTAAAGCATCACAAAACTAATTGCAAGCTATATACAAGCTGAAGCAAAGGATTGCCAAGATGAAGTGTGGAGTACCACTCCAACTTCAACAGATTGATGTCAATTTGTAGATATATGTCATTTGTGAGAAATCTCATTAGAAAAATGACAATAGGAAGATGCAGTGAGAACTACTGGTGAATGATGCGAGAGAGATTCTTAAGTTAAAAGATCTGAGTAATAGCTAGGAATCAGCAAGCAGACACAATGAGAAGCATTGGTGACTGATGTGAGGGAGATTCTCAAGTAGAGAAATCAAAGTAATAGGTAGGCATCAGAAGGCAGACGCAATGAGTACCACTGGTGATTGATGCGAGAGAGATTCCAAAAAGTAGTAGGACAGTGCCCCCTAGACCAGGAAGGTTGCCCCTAGAGTATGAATAGTTTTAATCCATGTAAGCTGGTGTCTTGAAGGTAACTAAGAGCATGTTGACTTCCATGAATCTGGGTTAGATTTCCCAGATACCTAATAGATTATCGCCTTTCAAAAGACTGTCCCCAGAACGAGGCTCAATCTTCAGGAGTCCAGGTTAGATTGCCCCGATACCTGTTCTTTGAAAGATAGGCAATAGAGATTTTTTTGGTTGATTCATCAAAGTGCCTATTGCTAGGTTTTCACCAAGATGATCATTTTTTCAAGATTTTTTACGGTTTTTAGATTTTTTCAACACATTTTACAATATTTTTTAGGACTTTTTAGATTGCTTGATCTCAAGCAAGATCACATTGGTTTGCCCCCAATTTATAGCAAGGTAGAAGTCATTATAGAAGGATTAGAAATTTGATGGATGAGACAAATAGACAATGCTAGATTAAGAGGGTGAATGTGACCATCAAGGACAGTCTCCTCAAGATTACCCAACCTAGGGAAAAATAATATATCAATGTAGGCTCATGGAGCGGTGCTGGATAGCATATAGGATAATGACCTGATTTCATGAAAATTATGTGGTCCAAAAGAGTGGACATGTCAAGAGATATTTTCAGAAATAATTTTGCATTTTTTTCGTTCTTCATTTAGATCAAGACCAAGGGGTTAATTTTGGATAGGATATAGCTATGATAGCACAATCAGGATAAGAGGTGATGGAGGTCTAAGTGAATGTTTTGGGATTATGCTAGGAATGCTCAGAGATAGGAAGGATAGGCTTGGGATAAGAAAGATCACAATAGGGTACCGTGGATGAGAGAAAGTGAATAGGCTGATGGAAAGGATCATGAATGTCAAGATACGTGATTCTCATGGATAGGTTCAACCTTGTCAAGATCAGTAGAAGGAACATGGATTCTCATGAGCTATCTCGATGTAAGATATGATGGATAAGATGATGGAAGGAACTTGCCCCCAAGTGAAGAGTGCAATTTTTCATCATGGTACTTATCCAAGGCACCACAAGAAGTGGTTTTCACCATAGGATGGATTGATTTATCTTTACTTTTTCTACCAAGGTGCTTGTTTACCAGGTTTTCACCAAGGTACTTTTTCTTTTTCTTTTTTCTTTTTTTTGTACTTTTGATTTCATGGAGGAACTTTAGCTTCTTTCTCTTTAGATAGTGCTCCTTGGAAATATAAGCTATGATAGGCGAAGGTCACTGAAAGTATGCTCAAATATGTTGATAGGGTGATGGTAGAGATTGGATGATATGGAGGATAAGGAAGATGGTAGCCAAGGATTCATGTAATGTATTGGATAAGAGGGATGGAAGGATATGAGATGGATGAGTAGGTGGTAGCTACAGGATATTGGATAGGGTATGGTGATAAGATCAACATCGACACACACCTTGAAGGGTAGTTGAAGGATGGAGGAAAATGGATGGAATAGCTTGAGAATTTGATGTATGAGCTGATATGGATCTTGGTACACAAGGATCCAAGATGGATGAAGAAGGTAGTGAAGTATTCAAGGTAATGGATTTTTGGATAAGAGGACCCAAAATAGAGTTAGAAGGTGGGAGATATTTAGATGGAGCTGAAGTGGAAGACTTTGGAAGCTTGGATGTCAACTCTAACTTTTCCTTTTTATTCAAGGCTTTTAAGAGCGACTTGGGAATCCACATAACGTTTGATTTTCCCTTGTTTTTGGATGATTTAGAATGAAAATGCATCCATGATGGATTTAGGAACCCATATTTTCTTTGATATTGTTGTTTTCTCAGTGGATCTTTGTGGTCTCTTGAATATTTCTTTTTTCTTTATAGTCACATGTTGATTAGATGGGACATAGTGATCTTCATATGCAAGTGGATTCTTGTATTTCTGATTTCTTTGTTGCACATCCAAATTGCTTCAAAAAGACTTGGGAATTGTGGATGAATAGGGTCAATATGGATGGTTCATATGGATGGGTTGATAAGGATAATTCAAGGTTGCATGTCTTTGTTGATCTTGATAGGAGATATGATAAGTGGATGACAAGAGAGTAGTGATAGGTATGTTGGATGGAGGGGTATACGGATGCAATATAGATGGAAGGTTTGACGGTGTCAACTTTGGAATATAAGGACCAAGGATGGATTTGGAGGATAGCAAAGGCTAAAGCTTACGTTCAAATGGAGGGATATAAGGTGTGGAAGGGATATCAACATCTTTATAGTGGGCTATATTTCCAAGGCGCTTCTCTTTAGAATTCATCTGTATATCAATAGGATCATGAGTATTTTTTATAGGAGCAATTGAAGCTTGATGTGATTTATCATTATGCAAGAGATTTTGAGGAATAATGGTTTCTTGAGTTGGATATGGAGGAGCATGACAAGGAGATAATTGGATGCTCTAATCTTGACAAGGATCATTAGATGATGTACAAAGGGTACTTTACTCTTGATTTTCAATAGGCCCATTAGAGATGCCAGAAAGGATATCTTGATCTTTCTTGGGAGATGGATAAGATATAGGAGATGTAAGAGTTTCTTTTGGGAAGACATGGAATGGGACAAGAGGATCATCATGAGACTCATGAGAAGTGTGACTTTGTTCAACCATTAGATGATGATGTATGGTGTCTTGATCTTGACCATTATTGATATTTGTTTCTTCATGGTTTGGATTGTCTCCTTGACATTGAGCCACTTCTAAGGATGAGGTAGGAGTGTTGTATTGCATGAAGGATTCTTGACATGTTGATGGAGAATCCTTTAGAATAGGTATAATAAGAGTTGAAGCACATGGAAGCTTTAGGTCTATGATCTTTGAAGCCTAAGAAAGGCTTGCATCTATATGATGATTATCTCGGATCTCTTTTAGAGGTAGTCCTTGGGGGTAGACATAGTCGTCATTAGGCTCAGTTCTTGATAGAGATGGTGTGTCTGGTTATGAAACTATAGGAGATGGAGGAATGGTCGAAGAAGTAGATGTGATATGGGAACCATTGCTAGACATGCGTTCCTGATATTGATCATGCTTGAGATTAGTATCTTCCCTAGATGATTCATTAGGATTCTCCACTTCGATTATGCTATCATCTATGAGATCTTGGATTTTATGTCTCAACTCCATCCAAGATGAATTTTTATGCTTATTATGTCGATGATATACACAATAGGGACTCAATAATCTGAGTCCACATGATGTGTCTTGAGGAAATGTGATGAGATTATGCTCAAGAAGTGCTTCCAATGCTGATGTATAAGATTGTCCTAAAGGAGTAAAGATTCTCTCTAAAGGATAATTAGAAGTTTCTTGATTTGCAATGTCCTTCTTTTGTGGATAGAATAGAGTTTCATATGATTCTTTCATAATTTCCACTACATTCTCTTGATCAAAGACATGATGATCATAAAACTGTTCTTCATCAAAGATGGGATTGTCATAAAATTGTTCTTGATCAAAGATGGGATTGTCATAACAAGATTTATCCATGTTACAAGGAAGTGGAGAGGTGTGAGAACCATGATCAAATAGAAAAGGGCAGGTTGATCTTAATGAAGATTCTTTGGATGAAGTATCTTTTTCCTTCTTGTTCAATTCCTGAAGTTCAGACTTCAAAGATTCAAGTTGTTTTGATAAAGTTGCCATAAGAATCTCTTCTTTTATTTTAGACATTGTAAGAATGTCTTGATGTGCTTTCTTAGAAGATTGAAGAGGAGGTATGATGAATTGATTGATTGACTGACAGGTGCTGAAGTGATATCTAAAGTTTTGATTAATTCCAAGACCAAAGGACAAAAGAGATAATGTCCAACTGCAACAGAGATAGAAATGACTCCTATCTTGAGTAAAGGTTGACGAACCTGCTTTCTCAACTCAGGATAAGGACAGCATAGACACAGATGATAAGATAGAAATAGATAATGGTTCACTTGGACTAGCACAACAAAGGAATATTTTGAAATAGCGACGAGTGAGACTGTCAACATATTGCAGTCAAAGATAGAGTAGTGGCCATGTTGTTGAGCATGTAGATTTTGTGAAAATTCAGACAAAACCTTCACAACAGAAGAGCAATTATAATAGAAAATTGATTGATTCTCAGTGTTTTGATAGTAGATGTAGAAACTCAGACAAGAGTTGACAGCTTAACACCTAAGAGTGTAGATTTGTAATCGTTTGAGCATTTTGATGTTTATGTGTTTTGATGTTTGTTTTTTTGTTTGTTTGTTTGTTTTGATGCTTCACCCACGCATGAAACATCTAGAAGAATGTTTATTGTAAAAAGAATAGAGACACCAAAATCCTAGGTAAGCTAGGGCAATATCTATTGAATTCCCACTTGAACCAAGGTTCATCCACGCCTACTCATAGTAGACAACTTAGAATCTTGGAGGCATGGGCTCCTCCTTACAGTGCACTCACTTCTTAGGCACACCAAGCTTCGAATCCAAAGGGTAATGACTTCCCAAGAGACTATTGTCTCTACAAAGAGCCATAAAAATGTGGGACATCTTAGTTGGTTTATGACCTTCCACATCAACAGATAGATGGTTTTTGGATACTATAACAAAGTTTTTTAATTAAGGCATCCGTTCAGGTGGTTATACTTGCAGCAGATTAGCTCCATTATGGAGGCCTCCTAGCCTACAGAAGTTACGTTCTGTAGGTTTTTACACACCACAAGGGTACTGAAGGAGATATTCTTCCCAGTATAACATACTCAACACCTATTCACTGTAATATTAATCACAGTGTCATTTTATATATACCAGTTTGGAAGGGCTTGGCTTTAGCCAGCTACCGGTTGGGCAATCCACTCTCCCCGGCTTTGTTAAAGCTCTTGGGAGGTAGCCATGCTAAAGGATTTTTATGGATTTATCTTTCACCCAAGATCCGCAAAGGCAAGGGGAGAGGATATGTCCATGCAATTCCTTGGGTTTACAAAACTAGAAGACACTTTAGACACATAAGAAGATGACAATGATGGTTCTGGATTTCTGATCATCCCAAAAGGGCGAGAGCATAGTTTCCTGACATTATTGTCATTCCTAAAACACTAGATAGAAGTTCATTTTAAAAATTCTTGCATGTGTGTTCCTATTTTAATAAAACAAAAACAAAATGCAAGCATAATGTTTAGCATTCTATCGATCAAGTCAACCTGCAAGACGATTCGTTCGTATTCTATGTTTTTGTCTTCTTTTTCAATGTCCTGCAAACCACTGTTAGGCTTTAATCAACAAGATAAGCTAGAGAACAAAAAACCCCAAAACTCATCAACATTAGAAAATCCAAAAAATCAAGAAATTGATTTCATATTAAGAAACTAGACAAAAAAACACTCACTTTCAAAAAAAATGCATCCAAAAAGGTTATCGTATGAGCCCGTACGAGGCTCTAGAAGCTGCAAAACATGGGATTAGGCAGGTACAATCATCAAAATATGCAATCTCTGATAATTCCAGCAACCAAAAATATAAATTGACTTCACAACAATGATTTTTGCAAAATTTTATAGAAAATAAATTCAAAAAAATTGCTCCAGAAAAGGACTTAAAACAAGCAAGTTATAGAACTTTAAAGTTAGGCTACAACATCAAAACTTCCAATGGCAAAGGCAAAGATTTTTAACATGCTGATGACGTCAGAATATTGCTAGGTTAAATTTGACGGTCCCGTGGCTGTCACAAAAAGAGGAAAACCCTGCACAATGATGGTTAGGAACTCGTCAAATTTAAGATCATGTGGTTTTCTATGTGGAAAAAAAAAACAAAGGACTATGTGCCCTTGTGATGAGGGATGTGGCCCTCTGCCACGTCTCTGTGTGTTAGTGGCCCATATAGAGGGTCGTTGGAGGCTGAGCAAAGGCCGCCTTGGGTCAGAGCGGACTGCGGGCCTGAGAGAGGAGTGGATATGAGCTGCACAGAGCTGTAAGGATTTGCATGGGGTTGGAGTGGAGAGTTTAGGGGAGGCGGAGCAGGGAGGAGAGGTGGCTTTTGAGAGTGGATGAGAGTTTAGGGGATGCGGAGCAGGGAGGAGCCGCCGGGAGCTGTGGTGAAGGGTTGAGAGAAGTGTAGAGGATGGAAGGTGGGTGGAGAGTGGAGGCCAGGGGTGGAGATGGATATGTTGCATTTTTGAATTACAGTCAACTCAAAGTTTCCATTTCTAAACTGAGGTGAGGATTTTGGAGAGTCTATTTGATTAAATAAATGAAATATGACCTCATAAATACACTTTATCAATTATTTGAATAATTAAATTCAATTATTAAAATGAGGATATTTATTTAATAACCAAATCTTATTTATTTCCTTTTTATGTATTTTATCTAAAAGGATGAATTTAATTTAATTAAAGTGCTAGCTAGGGCTTTGCAATTAAATTAATTTGATTTAGGGTTTATTTAGCCAATGATAAATGATATTTAGGAATTGAATATAGTATGTGATTAATGCAAACTTAGGATTTTCTGCATTTTACATTTAAGTCAAGTAGAGTTGGTTGAAACTCAGAATTGCCTAGTACAATAGGACTTTGATGATTCAAGAGATTGATAAATGCAACAAAATTGGTTAGGGTTGCAAGATGCCAATTTTGGGGTGTTACAAGACTGCGTGTAACACAAGGTTTTATGTCACTGGATGGTTGAACAATAGGCCAGGCAAAAAGTGTCTAAACACTGCAAGGTTGCCTTGATGTTTTCTTCATCCTCTTCAAGAGTGAGAAAGGAATCATCGACAAAATGACCATTGATCAATTGTTGGGTAGAATCAGGTAAAGAAATCCCATGAACATGGCCCAGAGAAATGGAATGAGCTAAAAAATAGCTAAATCCATCAGCTGCTAGAACATACAAGGCAGGAGCTAAAGGACATCCTTTTCGAATGGATATGAAGAGCTCAAAGGTAGAAGATTGTCTGCCATTAATGGTGACACAAGAAGAGGCATCCCAAAAAAGCATCTACACAGATTGAAGAAATGTGGGGCCAAAGCCAGGAGCATGAAGCATAGCAAGAATTAAAGGTCATTCAATGCAGTCATAAGCTTTAGCAAAATCAATTTTAAGGAAAAGGGTTTTCTGTTGAGACATACGAGCCCATTCCATACCTTCCCAAACCGCAATGATATTATCAACAAAAAATCTTGATTTGGTAAAGCCATTTTTCTCTAGCCGAACAATTTGAGGCAGGATGGGACGGATCTTAAGAGCCAGAACCTTAGAAATGATCTTGTAGGAGACATTGAGCAAGGTAATAGGCCATCAGTTGCAAATATCCTCAGGATCCTCAGACTTGGGAATGAATTTAATGTTGCATTTGTTGATAATGTCCCCCAGAGACTGGGAGTGATAAGCTTCGAGGTAGACCTGGTGTAAATCATGACCAATAGCATCCCAGAGTGTTTTTAAGATTTTATTAGCAACTACATTTTTATTTTGATCGCAAGCAAATTTTTATCATAGACATGTGATCATCTTTTGGTTGGAGTTTTTTTTATCTAGCTACTATTTAATTACTCACGTCAAAATTTGCCCAACATCATATCTACATACATTATAATTGCTATAATTAAAATTACTTTCTCATAACCTTTTCCATATGCAATAAGCCCTATTTCATTAGAATGTCTCAAATATAACAATTAGTGATAGTGCTACCATGATTCAACTATGTAATTTTCAAGCCAATGAGTTTGGCTCAAAACCTAAATAGCTCAATTCTTATAGCGATATCATAATTTGATTAAATGTGGAAAATACCTCTACTTATCGATATAACAATTAATTTAAAAATGACAATCTCACATGAATTTCACCAATTGCATAAACTTCCCTATTATCATTAATCTCTATAGATTATTTATTAATTTATTAGGGGAAGGGTACTAGTATTCATTATAGCTAACTCCGTCATCCCCATGCTCTAAATGGTACCTCAAATTTTGATGGTTGTTTTCTGGTTTTCCTCTTAAGCAACTTCAGTGCTTGTAGCTATCATTTTGGCTTCTAGATAGTTACAAAGAACATAGTGGGTTTAATTATGTGTGCAAGGGTCAAAAAGTGATCATTTTGAATTGATGTTTGATATATGTTCTCTATTTATCTAGGTTAACCATTCATTTTAATCACAACAATATTTGCACAACTAATTCAATACCTATGCACAACTAATTCAATAATCATGCGCTATTTGTAGTAATAAAGTTGCAAAGTTCCTCTAATTACTAGAATTTTTCTATATACTTGTGGACATGCATTGGGAGAGTAGACAACTTTTTAGTGGGCTTTTAGTTAACAAATTCTAATGAACAATACTTAAAACATAAATAGGTTATTAGGCTACTTTTCCTAATCATAACAGGAACACGGTGAAATTTGTTATACACGCAAGGTTCAAAAAGTGGACATTTGATTTGATGTTCGATACATATTCTCTATTTATTTGTTAAACATTTACTTAGACAACCATAGAATTGGCACAATTAATCTAACATGTATGTACAAATGTCTCAATAATTGTGCACTACTCTACCCTCATTCAAATCCATAAATGAAGCCTTAGGCCCTGTTTAGCTGTGGGAAATACCCTGGAATTGACATAATAAATTCCGATTTTGTCCAATCCACTGTTTGACACTGCAAAATGAAAATAGAAGAGGGAGATGTATATGCTCATTTTGATCCAAAAAGAACATTTACATCTTCCACTTGAAAAGGTGGAATTAGAATTTAAAGGTCAAATTCCCATTATTTCAATCCCCATTTTGAAATCATTTTGAATCGGCATCCAAACAAATTAACATTTGAGATCCGCAGAGTGTATTTGTTTCAGCCTCTGCTAGTAACGACAGGCCTTCCAAACTTAACGTTATGGCAGATGCCGCTGGTGGATGTGGTAATGTGCTCGCAATGTTTGTTATTCTCTCTTTTGCCAGTACCGAAGGAAGGCTTTGAAATGGGTAATGGACTGCAAACTGTAGAATGGATGCACCATTTTCCATAGCCTTTACTGTATTTTCTCTGCCAATGGAAGCTCCTTCCCGCCTTTGCAAAATGGGACTGTATGTATTAAGTAACTAAATGTCTACTCGTGTGTTTCCTCGTAGCTTTATCTGACTCGTTCACAGTGGGGATGGGAAGGGATGGGATTGAATTGTCTGTTTTACCTTCTTCTGATCTGCAATGGCTGCTAGTTTTATTTTTTTGTTCAGGTTGAACTGCTGTAGACATGACAGTAAACATGTGCATTGATTGTAGTATATCACGCCAGACATATGATTGAATTAATATGTGCTATCTTAAAATGGTCATGAAATGTACGAGGGGTCTTGATGGGCTTTTGATATGGATCTAGGGCACTTTCTTTCCCTCCTCTTCCTACTGCTAAGAAGCGTGCCAGATCATAAAATATAAGTCACTTAATGTACCGTGAATGCCTATGTTTTTCTTGGCCTGTGTGGAATTGCACTCAATACGCTAAAAACCTCTTGTATTTGAATAGGGCGCATTTAAACAGTAGCATACGCTCTCTATAAAGCTATTGGGAACAGTTTAATCATTCTGGGCGCCAGCAGTATTGAGAGGGAGTTTATCTCTCCAGTGAAGCTCAGCAATGGCGAGGTGTTCAAAGGCTCGTCGTTTTACAGAGGCCCTGCGATTCAAATTCTGCCGCTGGTCTACGATTCCTGTATCACGTTCAACCCTCACCTTTTCACTTTGGAAGGGAAAGTCGTAAGAAAGTCCTGTTGTGTGCTCAGTCTTCAACGTTTGTGCTCGATTCCGGAGCAAAAGGGATTATATTTGCCAACAGAGAGGGCTTAAAAGATTCAGCTAGCAGGAACCATATCAATCCAAGTTTCAATTCTAGTTTCAAAATGTAGAATTAAACAGAGGAAATGATCTTCTCACTCATATACCAGATTAACCAAACTGTTCAAATTATATTCTGAAAATGAAAAATTTGAATATCAAATCTATGATTTAACCATTTCTAACATTTGATTAAATTCAGTATTTTCTAATTCCTGCAACCAAACTAGACCTAAGAGCTAATCACTTTCATGTACATCATATTGAGCACCCCATCCCTAAGAAATCCATCCCTAACTGTTTCTTAGGGTTGCATTTAATGGATACGTAAAAAGGCATGCCAATAAAACACTCACCAACCAAAGCATGCTCGTCCCTGCATTTCTACGTAGCAAGATTCACCAAATCTTATTAAACCTCGGCAAACACGACATGCCTCCTATTTCAACGCACGTGGGAAAAGTAGAAGACCAAACTCGGTGCGTCCTTAAAAGAACTAGAAATTTTGCACCTTTGTAATTTCTCTATAAAATGGGAAACACACGAGCATTCCTTGCAACATTCGATTCCCTTTGTAAAAGAGCAACAAACAATCTATCTTGCAATGGCTCTTATCTCCATTTTAACTATTAACATGAGCTTCTGCCTCAAACCTCACTCTGCCAAATCCCCCCATTTTAATATGAGTTGCAGTAAAGCATTGCCATCAATACCAAGTAAAAAGTTTAATCCTATTGTAAATTAAGCCTTAACTAAAGTAGAAATCCCATTGCGGCGCACTGGTAACCATCATCCCAACTTTTGGGGCGATGATTTCATACAGTCTCTTCCAAAGCATCCTTACGAGGCAAGCAATTTTTTTCTCTTTTTTAAACTTATCATATAGATTGTTTTATCCATTCAAGAGATTACAAGAGTTTACAAGAGTTTTTATGGTCAAATCAAGGTCTTGGAGATTATTTCTTCTAAAGTAAAATGTAAAAGCCATTGTCATTGGGATTTCACAGGCTCCTTTCTATGCTGAACGTTGTGAGAGTCTTATTAGCGAGATCAAAGACATGTTCAGTGCATCTGCAGAAAATGTTTTCCCACTTCTTTCCCTGGTTGATAATGTAGAACGTCTTGGAATAGATCGACATTTTCAAAAAGAAGACCTTGATTTCATTTACAGGTCTACTTATTTTGAAAGGGTCCTGACAAGATTATCTATATCTTAAAATGTTATATATTATCATAAAACAATATGCATCAATATGTATATAACAGTTTGAAGGAAATGCAACAGATATTGGGGTGAATGCCAAAGAGATCTCAACACCACGGCCTTGGGCTTTCGGATTCTTAGCCTCCATAGATGCTCTATTTCTCCAGGTTTTGCTACCTGATCGTGAAAATAAGAAATCTTTGAACTTATATTTTATGTGATTGTTGGGTTCACTTGACATTGGTATACCTGTCAACAAAATATTGTGGAAAATAAAATAACAGGAATGTTGGGTCCATTTAGAACAGCAAATGGGCAGTTCTTGTGCTCCACTGCTCAAACAGAGGATAACATTAGAGGTATTCTAAATCTGTTTCGAGCTTCACATATTGCCTTTCGTTGAGAGAAATTTTTGGACGAGGCTAAAGAATTCTCTACTGTATATTTAAATCAAGCAATGCAGAATAGTGAGATCAGCTCCAACATTTTACAAGAGGTGAGCTTAAGAATGCTGTAAGATTGACTCCTCTACGAAAGTACACATGCTTTCGCCATAAAACTTGTTCATTTCTTATATATTTCATATATGTAATGCTTTGTTTATATTGTAATATAAACATTTTATATTCAGATATCATTCAATCTGGAGTATGGCTGGTACACCAATCTACCCAGACTGGAAGCAAAGAAATGTATTCAAATTTATGGAGAAAACAACTCGTGGGTTAGGTAGTGGAAACATCTTTTATAGTTAGCATGTTATATTTCTAGATTAAACTGTGTAAGATTTATTTACATAAATACTTCGATTCAATTATCAAGATAAAAGAGCTGGTGAAATTTTTTTTTAAAAATTACATAAATGTATTTTCTATTATTTGTAAATTACAAAATGTATATTTCAAAAATTTAAACTGAGATAATTGACTTCTTAGAACCGCGGGCAATGAGAAACTTTTATTTTTTGCTAAAATGGACTAAAATGTGATTCAGTCATTACATCGGCAAGAGCTTAAAGATTATTATAGGTGAGTTATGCGACTTAGATATTAGATTTTATAGTTATAATGTGTAATAGACATATTTTATTTTAACTTTACTTTTTTTTAGTTTAGTTTTAAAAATAGAATTTTGTTTCTAATTTTGGTTATCAAGGTTTCAAGTGATTTATTTTTATTTGGATGTTATATTTCAGATGGAGGAGGAAGTCTAGTTTGTCTAAATTGAAATTTGCTCACCATCGTCATGTAGAATATTTTTTTATGGCATGTGTAATTTGTGAGGATGAGAGGTATTCTACATTTAGATACGAACAATCAAAGTTTTCTGCTATTCCAACATATTTAGATGATATATATGACACATGGAACATTTGATGAACTCAAACTCCTTACACGTGCTATCAAATGATTCTTAAATTATATTTAATATAGGTCATCTTCTATGGATATAGGTCTAATGGGGATGTAATTCTCCTATGTAGGCCCCTCTAGAAGATTGTGCCCTAGATTTGTATATAAGGAAGCTTTCTCCTCTCATTTTCTCTAACCACATGAACCATGAACAACCATCATCTAAGTAAATTTCAAGCAAGCTAAGAAGCAAGATTTGAAGCAAGCCAATAATCTATTGAGGTAAGCATCTACTCTCAAGCATTCAAGCATCTCTCAAGCACTCACTTCATCAAGGAGATTAATTGGTAGCCACTGAAGGAATCAAGCTCTATGGAGCCCCTTTGTTGAAGATTCTCCATCCACATTCCTCCAAGCTTATTCCTATTCCAAGTTCCATTCAACATTGGTGTTGAAGATCCAAAAGCAATTGATTTGAGACATCCTACATTCTACATTCTACATTCTACATCCATTTGGTGAATACATACTTGTAGATCTACGAATTCGAATCCACCACAAGGGCCTCTATACAAGCAAGGTGAATTTGATTATTTACTTTGTTTACTTATGCAATTTCAATTCAATTATAAGGTTAATTCCAAAACTGGGGTTTGACCAAGGCAAACCCCTCCCCCCCAAAAAACAAACCATTTTTCTTGCAGGTATAGATTTAGGATAATGAATTAAATTACAGATCTGGATACCTTTTTCAACAAACTTTCAAGATCCACGAACAGATTTTCCATCGGAGATGTGCAGGTCTAAGTGAACTTTTTGGGGTCAAGGGTGACATTTTAGGGTCGAGGTCAACCCTGACCTAGATCAAGGACGACCTCAACCCTGACCTAGGTCAGAATCAGAAATTCTAGGTCAAGGTCGACATTCTCAACTAGGTCAAAATCGACCTTTCTCAGAAAAGAAAAAGATTTATGGGTTTTGTAGATCTCTCTGTTTCGGTTCAGGATCACGAAAATCAACAATTTTTGAAATGGTCTGACAGGGTTTTCAGAAGATTATTTTTCAGAGGTATGTATTTTACTCCACTATTCTTTGCAAACATTTCCAGATTTACACCCCTTCTCAATTACAATTAAATGTAAGATGATTAATGGAGGCATAGGGTATCTTTTATGTGCAAATCTCTATTGTTCAAAACCCTATCTAGAGACCTCTATTTTCTTCTTTAAATTTTGGGGAACCTGCGATAGACAACTATTTTTTTTTGGTGATAGATTTGCATCTTGTGTTAGATCGTACATGTATTTAAAAGTTTATTTCTTTTATGCTCTTGTATTTATATATGAAAAATTAAAAATCACAAATTGCTTTAAAAATACAAAAACATTTACATTTTTCCTGCTTATGGATTTCATTTGAATGCATTTGGATATATCTAGATCTATTTTCTATGCATTTCTTTATTCGTTATCATGTTTCACAAGTTGTTTCAAGTGTTTTCCAAACATCCTTCTATAACTTTTGGGATTAAACAACATCCCCCTCTTACTTTACCATTGCATGGTGTTACAACTAGAAAGACTTTATTTAGTACATGTGATGTTGCTTTGTCCTCTCTTGTATTACCTTGTAAGGATATATTAGAGCAATAAGATGACTTTAGTCTTTCTCTCCATAATATTTTTCTTTATGGAGATGAGTTGAGGATTGATGTTAATTCTTCTCCTAATATATATCCTTTCTATCAGCCTACTTTAGAAAAGAATTTACCTTCTTTCCCCTTTAGGGATCAAGCTTTAGTGAATCATGGCACTCCTACAATGTACTTTATTGATAGGGATGATAATTCTCCTATTTGGGATGAACCTTTGGATTTGGATGTTGATTACTATCTTCCTCATGAAGCCATTGTAGATGATTCTCCTATTTGGGATGAACCCTTGGATAAAGACATTGATTTGTCCCCTCCTTGTGAAGATTCTTTGATACAAGAGGGTGATTTATTAATGGATGACATATTCATACATGATGGTGTCTCTTTTTCTAAAACACACTACCCTTGTGCGGACATTTGAGAGAAAGAAGAAAACATTATAGATGTTTTACCTTCATTTGGGATTCCTTCTTGGAATGAGGCATAGTGGAGAATGATATGAATTCCCTTAATTCTCTCCCTCTTAGTGATGATCTTATGGAGAATCAAGATCCTACCTCATCTCCTCCTAGGATATCTTCTTTGCTTCCTTCTTGTGAATCTATTTGTAGTGTTGACACAACTAATATGGTTTATCCAAAACCCTTGTCGACTATTAAAGGTTGTCCTCGCATTACTATCAAGGGTAAACCTATGGATCCTTTGGATTTCTTTGATAACGTAGATTCCGTTTCACATGCCTATCATACAAGGAATAACCCTCAACCTAATCTGATGGTTCCTACTTCTTTACCACCTTCTCAACCCATTCTTCCTCCTCCACCCAGTCTTCCTAGCATGGAGTATGATATGATAAACCAATTGCACAATACCCCTACAAAGATTTCTTTATGGGAGCTTCTTCAAACTTCACTTACCTACCATGAAGCCTTGCAAAAATCTCTAGCATCTCTTCCCACTCCACCTCCTAATCAAGAAAACATCAATGCCTTCTTAGAGTGCATGCATGCTACCCCAGGTCCTCCTAACATTGTCTATACTCAAAAGGAGTTACCTTCTAAAGAAATACAGAATCAATATGATGCCCTTATGGTTGTTGTTACTATCAATAAGAGTATCATTCGTGGGACCTTGATTGATAATGGATCTGGGCTAAATATGTGTAGCATGGACATGCTCAAAGCAATTAAACCTGATCTTTCAACAATTCAACTAGATAATATCCCTATTCGTGGATTTGATAATATCGCAAAGAAAACTTTGGGCACCATTACCTTACCTATCAAAGTAGGTCCGGTCATCCAGAATACTCCTATTCATGTTATGCTTGGACCTCTTAATTATAACCTCCTTTTGTGTAGACCTTGGTTACATGAGATGCATGTTGTTCCTTCCACCCTTCACCGTAAAGTCAAGTTTATTCACAACAACATGGTGTATACACTTCATGCCAAGGATGCGCCAAATCCTTGTTTGAATATTCAAACCCACAATACTCCTATTCCTAATAGTAATCCTTCTTCCTCTAATTCTCTTCTTGGAGATTATTGGGGAAGCTTGGATTTTAATCCTACCTTTATTGGAGAGTATAAGGTTTCTGATCTTGATTTTATGAAGCAACAAAGAGAGTTTGAACAATAAATCTTTGCTTCTACTTCTCATTCCCTTCATAATAAATTTGTTGCTGCTTCTACCCACTATGAATCTGTCAAACCTACTAGTAATGACATAGTGACTACTTAAGTTCCATTAACTCATTCTAATATGGCTTCTTGTTATTGTCCTAGTTATCATTTACTAGTTAAACAAGGATTCCATGGTCAAGGATGTGGTAAGCATAAACATGGAATTCAAATGCCCTTACAGAATGGGGGGAATGAGCATTCTTATGGATTGGGATTTAATCCTCAATGATACATCAATGTTACTAACATCTAAAATAACACTTCAAAACATGATGAACCTATGAAGGAATTTGACCAAGAAGTTCTTTTGCCTAAACTTCTTCATGCAAAGATGACTACTAGACCTAAACACAAAAAGAAACCTAGTCCACACTTGAAGACTCTTCCTTTTTGTTTCTATCATAGATTTCATGATCACTCTACTAATGAATGTCAAGCTTTACATTATAAGATTAGGAAGCTCATTGATAGTGAAGTTATCTATATATCATGTGGCAATGAGTTATATTTCAATCCTAAATAACATTTATGTTCCTATTATGGAACTCCACATTATGTAAACAATGTTAGCCTAATATTTGGGGGTTTTTTGTCTTGCATAGTGTTGTGAGCAATATAATAGGTCCCCTTTCATCCTTGTTCCTATGCTTGGGGGGCAAGGATGCCATCTCCTTCTTTTCTATCTTTCGGGATCCACTTTTCCCTGGGTTAAGCAGTATCTATCTCCAATCATACATGAAAATTTTGGTTTGCATTGAGGATCTATATCCTTGATTATAACATATTTCATTGTTTGACATTGGGTTTCCATGGTTGATAAATCTCTCACCTTGGAAACTGAATAGTGTGCTATCCCTCACAAGGGTTACTTTTTCACTTCTTGCATGATATCTCTTTGCATTCGTCCCTTCCATGGCCTAGTAGGAGCTGTGACCTTCTTGGTTTTGACTGGGTGTTGCCTATGGATATTATCTTGAGGTTGAAGAAGGCTTTATCCTTGTTCTTTTATTTCCTTAACATGTCAAAATAGTATGTATTTTTGCCATCTTAAGGAGGGGGGCATATATATGGCCTCCCTCATTTTATATTATTTTCATTTTTGTTCTAACCTTTTGTAGCATCCTAAATCCTCTGAGGGTAATACACATAAGTTGTTAAATCCTAAATAGATATAATTTCAATTACAATTCAATATGCTAAATCCTTGGAAGCTAAAGCACATAAGTTGCTAAATCCTGAAGAGACACTCATTTTACAAATGTATTCCATGGTGATATGAGCATATGGATCCATGGGTACTTCATAAAAGTTGTCAGAAGATGCACTACATATATGCACAAAGCTACCAGAAGGCGCACAACTTTATGGGGTGACTATCAAGTGCTTGCTTTGTAGGCCATCCTATCCTTTTGTGGTTCATAGTGAGATACACACATCTTACTGAGCAAGCTAACCTCTCTCTCTCTCTCTCTCTCTCTCTCTCTCTGACTGGCGATGTATCTCTTATCATGATCTTAGGTTTTATAAAGACTTAAAGTCAATAAGATTATATGTTCTTCATGATCTCCTTTACCAAGAGTTTGTATTGGGTCCATACTATTGCTAAAGTGGGGGCTAAATGTATAGTCAAAAAATGGAAGCACTTCCATTATAGACTTGTTTATCCTTTCGAGTAAGTGGTTTGGGGTCATGTCAAGTGCCTTGAATGGGTTTCTGACTTGGATCTGGCTTTCCCCCTATTCTACCCCATTTTCCACTTCTCTCTAGCCTATTTTTGGCATCCTAAACTACAGATTTGGGATTCCTGACCTCAGGGTCAAGGTTGACCTTAGCCTTGACCTAGGTCAAGGTTGACCTTAGCCTTGACCCAAGGTCCAAATTTCAAGATCCCACAGTTTCTGGATCTCGGGCTTCAGAAAATTTAATTCCCGCTTCCGGGTCGGCTGTTTCGGTCTTTAAAGCAATGATTCTTAAATTATATTTAATATAGGTCCTTCTTCTATGGATATAGGTCTAATGGAGATTTAATTCTCCTATGTAGGCCTCTCTAGAAGATTTTTCCCTAGATTTGTATATAAGGAAGCTTTCTCCACTCATTTTCTCTAACCACATGAACCATGAACAACCATCATCTAAGAGAAATTCAAGCAAGCTAAGGAGCAATATTTGAAGCAAGCCAATAATCTATTGAGGCCAGAATCTACTCTCAATCATTCAAGAATTTATCAAGCACTCACTTCATCAAGGAGATCCATTGGTAGCCATTGAAGGAATCAAGTTGTATGGAGCCCTCTTATTGAAGATTCTCCATCCATATTCCTCCAAGCTTCTTCCTATTCCAAGATTCATTCAAGATTGGTGTTGAAGATTCAAAAGAAATTGATTTGAGACATCCTACATTCTACATTATACATTCTACATCCATTTGGTGCATATATACTTATGGATCCACAGATTCGAATCCACCATAAGGGCCTATATACAAGCAAGGTGAATTTGTTTATTTACTTTGTTTACTAATGCAATTTCAATTCTATTATAAGGTTAATTCCAAAACTAGGATTTGACCAAGGCAAACCCCTCCCCCCAACAAACAAACCATTTTTCTTGTAGGTACATATTCAGGACAGCAAATTAAAGTACACATCTAGATACCTTTTCGAAAAACATTCAAGATCCGTGAATAGATTTTCCATCGGACCTGTGCAAGTCTAGGTCAAATTTTTGGGGTCAAGGGTGACATTTTGGGGTTGAGATCAACCCTGACCTAGGTCAAGGATGACCTCAACCCTGACCTAGGTCAAAATCGGAAAATCTGGGTCAAGGTTGACATTGTCAAGTAGGTCAAAATTGACCTTTCTTAGAAAAGAAAAATATTTCTGGGCTTTGTAGATCTCGCAGTTTCGGTTCAAGTTCATGAAAATCAATAGTTTTTGAGACCGTCTGACAGGGCTTTCAGCAGATTGTTTTTCAGAGGTATGTATTTTACTCCACTATTCTTTACAAACATTTCTAGATTTGCACCCCTTCTCAATTTGTAAGATGATTAATGGAGGCATAAGGTATGTTTTATGTGCAAATCTCTATTGTTCAAAACCCTATCTCGAGACCTCTATTTTCTTCTTTACAGCAGGTTTGATCGGTGATGGGAAGGGCCTGTTCTATTTTCCTTTCTCTACACGTAGCCCGCGCGTGCTCAATCAAGGCAGCATCATCATAAACACTGAAGGAAACACCAAAACAATGGAACTCCAAGCCCGTGTAGCGGAGAATAAAAGAAATAAAGTGCAACCTAAAATCTTTCCCTATGTCATATACTGTTAAAGGAGTGAGTTGACTATAAAACACAGTAACATTGCCCTATTTCCTTCAAGCATTCCAAGGAAAAATAGCGTTCGCTATTTAAAGAGCATGCACTCCCTTTAGAATGAGACTTAGCTCACGCGAACACCTAGCTGCATGAAACGCCAAGATGTTCTCCTACTATTTCGAGGGCTTTGAACCTTACACTAAGAACCCGTTAACCCATAGCTAGAGGGTGACAAAAAGAAAATATAGAGGAAGTACTAGGTGTGATGAAAGACTGAGCAAGAGGCTTACAGTCGATGCAAGGAAAAAATACCAGTTGTATGTAGTTCTCACCAGGTAGACATTAACAATTTCATTACGCAGTAAAACCCATACATATTTTGATAAACATGCTTCAATTAGAATGGTCGTTTATTAGCCAGTTTCGCCTCATGATAATAAGCTGCTTTCATATAAACCAGAATGCATTTTGGTTAAAAGTAATTGACAACTACTCATTTAAAACTACGTTGCATCTCCAGAATTAATACAGCTTAAGGAGAAAACCTGGTTTTTCATGAGTTGAAGAAATTCAGAGTCTCCTTCCCCGCTCTCCTATTTGTTCAATCCTACTGTCCTCTCCTTCAATTTGTTGTTCTTGTGATTTTTTTTTTTTTACTTTCCCCGTACTCCTTTCAATTCCAGCCAAAAACTCCCTTTTTCTTCCTTGCGCGGATCAAGAAGCAGAAAACAATTTCCCCCAAAACCAGAATACATGCCTTCATTTAAGGAGTATGGCTTCTTAATTAGTCGTTCCTCCTCCAACCATTTTGAAATAAAAATAATTTAAAAATAAAAATAAAATAAAATACTCATTAAAGACAGTAACTACAACCTCATTGGAATAAAAAGCAATACTTGCTATTCTAATAATAGATTTTAATTTCAATTTCCCAAAACACATAGCACACAAGACCTAGAACACGTGCAACATAAAAAAAATAGTAATTATTTCGTTCACATTCACGTCATTCACATAAAGGTTCTTGAGAGCTAAATAAAATATGAGGCAATATCATAAATTCGCAATATTTCTAAGTGGTGTGTGTAGGCCAGATCATCGATACCGTCCAGAGCCGAGAGCTAGCCTTCTCTTCCTCAACCACACCTCCGTCTTCATCCTGCATCCACTCAGTCACACTCAACCAAATAATGTATCAGTACTCAATTATCATTGCATCAATAATTTCCACATATTTATTTAAAAACCGTAAAATCAACATAATTTTTAATAAAATTACATCATAATTCCTCATGTATGCATGTAATAATAATAATAAAATAAAGCATCTGTTACGCATCATAACATAACATCATCACAATAATCATCATCATAACTTGTTTAAGAGTTGCAATTTACCATAAAACAAGCATCGATGAGAAGGTCTAATCTAGAACGTAATAGCAAGGGAAGGTGACATAGTCGAATCATAGAAACTAGGTCAACCAAAGTCAAAATTTGCATAATAAGCTTAAAATTAAAGAGTCTCAAAGATCGAGTCGTGACAGATTTTGGCATTTGGACGTCCTTGTTTATTTTCTAAATATTTTTTGGATTTTATTAGCAGCTACATTTTCATTTTGATCGCAAGCAAAGTTTTATCATAGACATGTGACGATCTTTTGGTTTGAGTTTTTTTATCTAACTACTATTTAATGACTCACATCAAAATTTTCCCAACAATATATCTATATAGGGGAGAGGACCCAGTAGTTGAGCATGCTAAATTTGCGCTTCTCAAAAACCTACATGGAAAGTTCAAATCACTCCCATTTTTTTATAGTAGCTTATTTGGCAAGTCCCCTACTTATAACTAAGGTTTCAGGGCCACGTCATCAAATATGATGTCACACCAGCATGCTTTTTGCCAAGGTATCCAAAACAGCCCAAAAAAAGTGAGACCAATCGTAGTGTATTAGGGACCCCCATACTTGTGCAGCTGATGTGACATCACACAATTGGTTAGTTTTTAGAATAAGGGACACATTTCATTCAATTATGGGTAGTCATCATTAGCAAAACCAACTTTAAAGTCACAACTATTGATACAATGTTGTTAAAAATATTGGATATTAAATCAACAAGTGTGTGTATTAAGTTAACAACTCCTATCACAACCATTGGAACGTGTTCAAGTACTAGGTCCTCTCCCCTACATTATAATTGCTATAATTAAAACTATAATTAAAATTACTTGCTAATAACCTTCCATATGCATAAAGCCCAATTTCATTAGAATGTCTCAAGTATAATAATTAGTGATAGTGCTACCATGATTCAACTATGTAGTTTTCAAGCCAATGAGTTTGGCTCAAAAACTAAATAGTTCAATCCTTATAGCAATATCATAATTTGACTTGATGTGGAAAATACCTCTACTTATCGATATAACAATTAATTTAAAAATGACATTCTCACATGAATTTCACCAATTGCATAAACTTCCCTATTATCATCAATCTCTATAGATTATTTATTGATTTGTTAGGGGAAGGGTACTAGTAGTCATTATAGCTAACTTCGTGATCCCCATGCTCTAAATGGTGCCTCAAATTTTGATGATTTTTTTCTAGTTTTCCTTTTAGGCAACTTAAGTGCTTGTAGCTATCATTTTGGCTTCTAGATAGTTACAAAGAACATAGTGGGTTTCATTATGTGTGCAAGGGTAAAAAATTGATCATTTTGAATTGATGTTTGATACATGTTCTCTATTTATCTAGGTTAACCATTAATTTTAATCATAACAATATTTGCACAACTAATTCAATACCTATGCACAACTAATTCAATAATCATGCGCTATTTGTAGTAATAAAGTTCCAAAGTTCCTCTAATTACTAGAATTTTTCTATATACTTGCGGACGTGCATTGGCAGAGTAGACAACTTTTTAGTAGGCTTTTAGTTAACGAAATCTAATGAACAATACTCAAAACATAAATTGGTTACTAAGCTACTTCTCCTAATCATAATGGGAACATGGTAAAATTTGTTATACACGCAAGGTTAAAAAAGTGGACATTTGATTTGATGTTCGCTACATATTCTCTATTGCTTTGTTAAACATTCACTTTGACCACCATAGAATTGGCACAATTGATCTAACATTTATGTACAAACGTCCCAATAATTGTGCACTATTGGTACCAATAAAGATGTACAATTCCTTTTATTACTAGTATTTTTTTCATATATTTGTAGATGTATATTAGTTCAATAAATATTTTTAGTGGACTTTTAATTAACAAAATCTAATGATAGATTTTGATAACATAAATGAATAATTAGATGACTTCTCCAAATTCTATCATTTTCTACCCTCATTCAAATCCATAAATGAAGACTTGTGCCCCGTTTAGTTGCGGGAATTAGCCTTGAATTGGCATAATAAATCCGATTTTGTCCAATCCTCTGTTTGACAGTGCAAAATGAAAATAGAAGAGGGAGATGTATATGTTTATTTTGATCCAAAAAAAGCATTTACATCTTCCATTTGAAAAGGTGGAATTAGAATTTGAAGATCAAATTCCCATTATTTCAATACCCATTTTGAAATCATTTCGAATCCGCTTTGCAAACAAATTAACATTTAAGATCCGCAGGATGTATTTGTTTCCGCCTCTGCTAGTAACGACAGGCCTTCCAAACTTAACGTTATGCAGATGCCGCTGGTAGATGTGGTAATGTGCTCGCAATGTTTGTTATTCTCTCTTTTGCCAGTACCGAATGAAGGCTTTGAAATGGGTATGGACTGCAAACTGTAGAATGGATTCACCATTTTCCATAACCTTTACTGTATTTTCTCTGCCAATGGAAGCTCCTTCCTGCCTTTGCAAAATGGGAATGTGTGTACTGAGTAACTAAATGTCTACTCATGTGTTTCCTCGTAGCTTTATCCGATTCGTTCACAATGGGGATGGGAAGGGATGGGATTGAATTGTCCGTTTTACCTTCTTCTGATGTGCAATGGCTTATGGTTTAATTTTTTTGTTCAGGTTGAACTGCTGTAGACATGACAGTAAACATGTGCATTGATTGTTGTATATCACGCCAGACATATGAATGAATTAATATGTGCTATCCTCTGCCTACTGCTAAGAAGTGTGCCAGATCGTAAAATATACGTCACTTAACATGCCGCGAATGGGTATGTTTTTCTTGCCCTGTGTGGAATTGCACTCAACAGGCTAAAAACCTCTTGTATTTGAATAGGGCGCTTTTAAACAGTAGCATACGCGCTCTATAAAGCTAATGGGAACAGTTTTATCATTGTGAGCGCTAGCAGTATTGACAGGGAATTTATCTCTCCCGTGAAGCTCAGCAATGGCGAGGTGTTCAAAGGCTCGTCGTTTTACAGAGGACCTACGATTCAAAATCTGCCGCTGGTCTACGATTCTTGTATCACGTTCAACCCTCACCTTTTCACTTTGGAAGGCAAAGTCGTGTTGTGTGTTGAGTCTTCAACGTTTGTGCTCGATTCCGGAGCAAAAGGGATTATATTTGCCAACAGTAAAAAAGAGGGCTTCAAAGATTCAGCTAGCAGGAATCATATCGATCCAAGTTTCAATTTTAGTTTCAATTCCAGTTTCAAAATGTAGAATCAAATAGAGGAAATGCATCTTCTCACTCATATATCTGATTAATCAAACCGTCCAAACTATATTTTGAAAATGAAAAATGAGAATATCAAATCTATGATTTAACCATTCCCAACATTTGATTAAATTCAGTATTTTCTAATTCTGACAACCAAACTAAACCTAAGAGCTAATCACTTTCATGTACATCATATTGAGCACCCCATCCCTAAGAAATCCATCCCTAACTGTTTCTTAGTGTTGCATTTAATGGATACGTAAAAAGGCATGCCAATAAAACACTCACCAACCAAAGCATGCTCGTCCCTGCATTTCTACGTAGCAAGATTCACCAAATCTTATTAAACCTCGGCAAACACGACATGCCTCCTATTTCAACGCACGTGGGAAAAGTAGAAGACCAAACTCGGTGCGTCCTTAAAAGAACTAGAAATTTTGCACCTTTGTAATTTCTCTATAAAATGGGAAACACACGAGCATTCCTTGCAACATTCGATTCCCTTTGTAAAAGAGCAACAAACAATCTATCTTGCAATGGCTCTTATCTCCATTTTAACTATTAACATGAGCTTCTGCCTCAAACCTCACTCTGCCAAATCCCCCCATTTTAATATGAGTTGCAGTAAAGCATTGCCATCAATACCAAGTAAAAAGTTTAATCCTATTGTAAATTAAGCCTTAACTAAAGTAGAAATCCCATTGCGGCGCACTGGTAACCATCATCCCAACTTTTGGGGCGATGATTTCATACAGTCTCTTCCAAAGCATCCTTACGAGGCAAGCAATTTTTTTCTCTTTTTTAAACTTATCATATAGATTGTTTTATCCATTCAAGAGATTACAAGAGTTTACAAGAGTTTTTATGGTCAAATCAAGGTCTTGGAGATTATTTCTTCTAAAGTAAAATGTAAAAGCCATTGTCATTGGGATTTCACAGGCTCCTTTCTATGCTGAACGTTGTGAGAGTCTTATTAGCGAGATCAAAGACATGTTCAGTGCATCTGCAGAAAATGTTTTCCCACTTCTTTCCCTGGTTGATAATGTAGAACGTCTTGGAATAGATCGACATTTTCAAAAAGAAGACCTTGATTTCATTTACAGGTCTACTTATTTTGAAAGGGTCCTGACAAGATTATCTATATCTTAAAATGTTATATATTATCATAAAACAATATGCATCAATATGTATATAACAGTTTGAAGGAAATGCAACAGATATTGGGGTGAATGCCAAAGAGATCTCAACACCACGGCCTTGGGCTTTCGGATTCTTAGCCTCCATAGATGCTCTATTTCTCCAGGTTTTGCTACCTGATCGTGAAAATAAGAAATCTTTGAACTTATATTTTATGTGATTGTTGGGTTCACTTGACATTGGTATACCTGTCAACAAAATATTGTGGAAAATAAAATAACAGGAATGTTGGGTCCATTTAGAACAGCAAATGGGCAGTTCTTGTGCTCCACTGCTCAAACAGAGGATAACATTAGAGGTATTCTAAATCTGTTTCGAGCTTCACATATTGCCTTTCGTTGAGAGAAATTTTTGGACGAGGCTAAAGAATTCTCTACTGTATATTTAAATCAAGCAATGCAGAATAGTGAGATCAGCTCCAACATTTTACAAGAGGTGAGCTTAAGAATGCTGTAAGATTGACTCCTCTACGAAAGTACACATGCTTTCGCCATAAAACTTGTTCATTTCTTATATATTTCATATATGTAATGCTTTGTTTATATTGTAATATAAACATTTTATATTCAGATATCATTCAATCTGGAGTATGGCTGGTACACCAATCTACCCAGACTGGAAGCAAAGAAATGTATTCAAATTTATGGAGAAAACAACTCGTGGGTTAGGTAGTGGAAACATCTTTTATAGTTAGCATGTTATATTTCTAGATTAAACTGTGTAAGATTTATTTACATAAATACTTCGATTCAATTATCAAGATAAAAGAGCTGGTGAAATTTTTTTTTAAAAATTACATAAATGTATTTTCTATTATTTGTAAATTACAAAATGTATATTTCAAAAATTTAAACTGAGATAATTGACTTCTTAGAACCGCGGGCAATGAGAAACTTTTATTTTTTGCTAAAATGGACTAAAATGTGATTCAGTCATTACATCGGCAAGAGCTTAAAGATTATTATAGGTGAGTTATGCGAGTTAAATATTAAATTTTATAGTTATAATGTGTAATCGACTTATTTTATTTTTACTTTCTTTTTTTTAGTTTAGTTTTAAAAATAGAAATTTGTTTCTAATTTTGATAATCAAGGTCTCAAGGGATTTATTTTTATTTGGATGTTATATTTCAGATGGTGGAGGAAGTCCGGTTTGTCTAAATTGAAATTTGCTCGCCATCATTATGTAGAATATTTTTTTATGGCATGTGCAATTTGTAAGGATGAGAGGTATTCTACATTTAGATACGGACAATCAAAGTTTTCTGCTATTGCAACATATTTAGATGATATATATGACACATATGGAACATTTGATGAACTCAAACTCCTCACACATGCCATCAAGGAAGTAAGTATTAAATCATACTTTGTCTAGTTTTACCTAATAATACATATATATAAGATATTGATAATAACCTTTTGTGTCTCTTAGGTGGGATCCAACTTCAATAAACCATCTTCCTAAATACATGATAGTTATATATATGGTATTGTATGACACAGTCTATGAAATGGATGGAGAAGCGGAAAAAGATTAAAAGCCAAGACACTCTAATCCCCTCTAGAAATGTTGTATAGATATGTTTGTTAATATTTTAAATTTAAATTTATCTTTCATAAAGAAATATATTATTTATGTTAACTACCTTATAAATAGCCTCAAGACATCATCAAATTTGTTCTATCTCATTTTTTAAAAGAGGAAACATAACATATTATTTTAATTATATATTTTTTCCAAACACTTAATAATGATAGATCTTATCATACATTTAAAAATTATTATTTTTAATCATAAAATCGTATTAATCTTAGAAGTTCAAGTATTTCATATTATATTGGTAAAACTCAATCTGTGATTTCATATTTAAAAACATTTAATTTTAGCAAATAATTTAACTAATCTTCTTCATTATATGTGAAATATTTATTCACCCTCCTTTCCCCTTATACATCTAAATTTTATTAAAGATAGACTCAATACTTAACGATTATAATAATAAAAGTTATAATAGACTTGTGTTGTTGTGTGTGTATAAACTTATGTATAATTATAATCTAATTTTTCTTAAATTTATCAAATCATATTTTTTTTTAAGAAAAAAAATTTATGTTTGGGTATGTATAGTCTATGTTATTATTTTTGTCATAATATTCTCTAATTTGTTTAATACTTTAAAGTTATTTTGTGGTAGTTGTATACTTTAGTGAGTTGTTTATCATTGAACAATATATATGGTGCCAAAATCACTTTTTCATTTTTTAATAAAATTGTAAATATTTATTATTTCTAATTTAAAAATATTGCTTGTTTATATAGTAGGAAGATTATGCAAATTTCATGATGCAAGACGCTGAATGAATTCTACAAGTTATGTACCAATTTTGGCAGAACACATTGAGAATGGAACCATAAGTTCAGGAATCGTGCAACAACATTGCAACCTGTATTAACAATAGATGGGATTCTTTCAGATTTTATTTTACAAAAGATTGATTATCCATCAAGATTCAATGAAATTTTATGCTTGAGCCTTAGATTAAGAGGTGATATTAAATCCTTTAAGGTATGTAATAATTTAATATGTAATATAAATAACTTATTCTATGTATATTCATAAAGTGAAATATTGAGTTTGATGTAATCATGATTTATTTATTTTCTATTGAACTTCAATCCTTGGTGGTGAAGGGTGAAATAGATCGAGGAGGAAAAATTCATCGATAGAATGTTACAAAAGGGATAATCGAGGATCCACTGAGGAAGATTCTTTAGATTACATCAATAATTTATTGGATGAGCGACTCAAAGAATTAAATTTGGAGTACTTAAAAAATGATGGTGTTCCAACTTGTACCAAGGATTATGCTTATGACATCACAAGAGATTTCCTACATTTCTATAAGGAGAGAGATGGTTTTTGTATTTCAAATGAAGACATAAAAAATCATGTAACTCAAATCCTCATTGAACCCACAGCCATATAGCATTTCAATATAGCTGAATAATGTCTATTTTGGTAAGAATTTATGTTTTATTATAGTAAGAGATATTCTATGATGTTATTAAATTTCTAGTTGCACAAAATAATGATGTTCTTTCTAATTAGAGACTCTATAGTTATTATAGGGATAATTTCACATATGTGTGTGATAATTTTGGAGTATCTTCAAAATTAATACAATAAATATTGGTTAAATTTAATATCATGTAATCCTTAATGAAACTGACATGTAGTGGAGAAATGCTTTCATGGGATTTCTTGGAGTTCTATTTAATGTTTGAGTAATCATTATTGTTGTCTAAATTTGTGTACATAATAATTAGTTTGCCAACCTCCCACATTTAATGGAATAAAATACTTTATATAAATTTATGATGACTTAATAAATAAAAAAATAATCCCAAGTTAACATAGGTTTAATTAATTAAGAAGATATATGAATTACTATTTTAACATATTAGATTAGTAATTAAATGAGAAGGGATAATATATTTATCTTTCAGAGTTATGATAAAGAATAAATAGTCGTGTTAAGCTTTTTAATTGGTTATAATGGCACTGAAAAAAATTTACAACTCCAAACTTATGCTAGTCTCCTTATATGTAGTCACTATATGTAGTTAAATTCTATAAGGTATCCTGATATTAAAATTCCTAGACATCTTTGTAAGTTAATTTTTGTTCACCATGTAAACTTATTAGTTGATGTAGGTAACCTCGATGAAGTTTTTTGGTAATACATATGGGTACAATTAAAACAACAAAAAAACATCCACATAGGCACTTAAAACATGCACAAATATAGAAATATATCAACTCAAGCATGTAAGTATATATTCAATTAGGGGGTGAAACCTCAATCATAAAAAAATAATATTAACCTATGAACAATAAAATTTAAAGAAAGATTTTATTATTATTTCAATACCATACATAATGATGTCTATAACATTTTCTCACGGTTACAAATCTAAACATACCTTATGACTTACACTTTCACCCTTCATGTACTTGTTTTTTATCTTTCAAATTTTAGCTCTTTACCCAATTCTTGAGTAGCACTAAAGAAAGGAAAGTAAGTATTGTTCACATAGCCTCTCTAAAAAATGACACTTATCTATCATAAGTATTTTGAACAAAATTTCAAGTGAAAACCCCTCCCTATTATTATCCCTAATTATCTGCTCCTTTTATGTGAGATAAATTAGGGTATTCTAAATTGTACACACAAATACAATACCTCTATGAAATTGTAAATACCCTCCTACTTTTATCTCTTCCTTACTAGGATTTTTGGTTTCTTCCTTTATCTAGTTACATTGTTGTCTTATCCACTTTACAAGTTTAGTATCTTAAATTTCACTGCTTTAATTAATGAGTCCAATTTCACACTCTCATAGAACTTTTTTTAGCTTTGCTCTCCTCAAAATACTTTTGAGACCATTTTTTATATTAAAATTAATATTTAAATGAAGAGAATGAGTCCTATTCTATTTTAATTCTCAACACAATCCTATTTGGCCCTTATTTGAAGTATTCCCTTTATCTTATATCATTCTAAACTTTTATGTGTCGTATCTTATTTGAAATTTCAATAAAACTAAATCCTCACTTCGATTTCATCAACCACCATATGGATTTTATATCTATCATCTAGATCCTATTACCTTTTCATTCCCAAAATTGGAGTGAATTTAGTGAAAACTAATTTGCTAACTAAATTAGTCCAACCATATTTTATTTCTCTTAACTTAAGGGTAGATAAAATGTAGGCCCTGGGATTCCCAAATCTAGAATTGAAATGGGAATATAGAAATTATAGGGGTGCCTTAATAAAAAAAGTACCTTGAGGATGTCATATAACACACCTCTCCTAGTTTGTTTTATCATCTCTCACATTCACATTTCAATCACTCGTTCACAAGATCAAGGATTCTTCTGAAGAGGGGATCCAATCCAAGGAATAACAAGCTACAACAACACATCTCTAATTATAATTTTATGGTAGATTTTGTGATGATTATTTTTTCATCAACATTTCGAGGAATCATCCTACAAGAATTGCATCCTGTATAAAGGGTATAATCATTTTAATTAAAAAATTATAATTCAAGCATTTACTTTCGATATAGGATTTCATTTTCACGTCATCATTATTGTTGGTTTAATTTCAAAACTAGGGCTTGAATAAGGAAATCCTCTGATCAATACAAACACCATTCTCTTTATGTGATTCAGGTCTAGGAACAAGTTTGAAATGTATTGTGGCCAAAAAATAAAGATCCTATTGAATATAGAGATAAAAGCACTCTGAAATCATTGATTAGAGTGACTAGGGTTCCTAGCACCATAGTCCAAACATTTTTATTGAAATTTGGTCCAAAGGCAATTTGGAAGCTCTTGAAACTAGTTTGACTTATTTTCTAAACCTAGGGTACGTAGAGGACTATGTTTCCTATTGACAATGTACTACCATTTCGATTTAAAAATTCAAACACATGTTCCTCTATGCATCCCGTTTTTAATTCTAAACATCATAGTTTATTTTTAGACATGCATTTATCTATTTGTATTGATTATTACAAATTTTACAACTTTTAGCCTAGTTATTGCAATGTCGCCTTGCAACAACATCCAAATCAAATCAAAGCACAAAAGAGAAAAAAATCGACACATTGTTCCCAACTCTCCCAAGTGTTTACAGTTGGGGATTTTGGTTGTTCTCAATATAATTTATGGGATGTTGTTTTGATTCTTAGTTGTATCTAGGTTTAGAACCCATTTCCCTACATTAGATTTTGGTCAAACCCAACTTTTCTTGAACTTGCGTACTTTTGATTTTCAGTTTTAGATCTAATTTTTCATGACATTATCATATTTAAATGTGTCAATTCTCAAATTTATTGTCTATGTGCTTGCATTATTAAAAATGAAATAGAAAATCACATTGTTAACTCTTATATCATGTATTTCGCACACATTTTCAGAGGAAAAAAATAAATTATTTTCATTGTGTTTCCTAATGAATATATTTTATAGATGTGATAGTTGTCTAGATTCCCTTATATCACTTTACCAACCTCCTAGCTTAATTATCCTATCCACATGGACATTTTTTTGTGAGAATAGATTATCCACACTTCATTAAAAAATGTCCTTCTTAAGGATAATGTATTGAGGAATCATTTTGATCTTTTAGAATACTCTTCATATAGTCGTATTACTTTCATGATGTTGTTTACTCTAATTTTGTTTTAGTTTTCTTTGAAAGCCACATATTAGGAAAAAGCTTGATCTTTATTTTCCTTAACTTTAGAAAGTTTAAGAATGTGATTCTTTTGTTCTTTTTACTGTATTGAGTTAGGAAATTAGATTCCTCTTTATCGTGTACTTTACTTTGATTTGCATTATTTTTTTTTTCCTTTTTAAAAGTTTAGAAACTTCTAGTGATAGTTTCAGTTAGTCTATAATATTAGTGGTATAGGAAGTTAAATTAGATTGTTTTGATTATTTATAATATATTAGATGCCTAGTTATTATAAAATGGTTATTTGGGTAGTTTTGTTCTTTTTGTTTAAAAGAGAGAGTATATAAATTTAATTACAGTTGTTAATTAAATTTTGAATAACATTATTTTTAAGTAATTTTATTTAGCAACTTATAATTTTGTATAGTATCATTCTAATTCTAATTTGTTCAATGTTGTTAAAGTTGGATATGGTTTAGTTTTGTAAAATAATATTTAAGAATAATGATTAAATGAAGCATTTTATGATAATGATTTATAGTTATATTTATTCTATTTTAATTAATATTGTTAAATTGAGAAATGATAATTATAGGGATTATTTCAATGTGAATTAAGTTAGTAGTAGTAATCTTGTAGTTAGCATTAACTAACATTGTGGTACTTATTAGTATTAGGTTTAGTTTCTAGATAAAGGTGGAATTTGGTGAGGGAATATTTTTTAGTTTGATAAGATAATAATATAGTTATTAAGTGTTAATGGTAAAATTGTTTAAAGATGCTTCAAATTAAAGTTTTATGTTGCTAATTAACTATGTATTATGAGTAACCTTTAAGTGTATTATGGTGTCATTTTTCTTCCTCTTTGTATTATGTAGTTGTTAAGTGTTTTCTATTCTTTATTTGTTGTGTTTTTTGAAGGGTCTTTTCTCTTTTATGATTTGTGTTCTTTTTGAGTGTAATTCACCTTTGAATAGGTGGTTTATAGTTGTCATGACAGATATTATATTAGTGTCTTATAGTTTTATTTTAGCATTAAAATGGGTGAAATATGTATGTTTGTTACTATTTAATAATTGTTTTCATGTGTTATTATATGTATTGGACTTTTGAATTAACTTTATTGTTGTTAACATGTGAAAAACTTTGAATTATTTCTTTCATACTTTTTATAAATGCGTAATTACAATAATGGTATTGTAATGTAATTGGAGATGATGTTTTCAGTGATGGTTGCATTTTAGGGTTTTTGTTGGCATGCATACCAGATGCAAGGGGTTATTATAGTGTTTTTGCATAAATTTAATTTAATTCTATTGTTTTCTTGGTGCCATTACTTTGTAAATTTATTATTGTGTTGATGTAATATTGTTTCTTGGAGACTTTGCTACTTATTTATTTGAGTGAATCCATATATTGTTATGTGCTTGGGGATGCGTTCATTTGAGAGGCAAGAAAATAGATTTGAGTTTTGGACCAAGAGGGGTCCCTTAAATATCTTCATCGTGATGCTTATATGAACGATGATTATGTCATTTTGTAATTTTGGACATGTATGAATCCTTGGAGTGATTTTGAATGTGATGAACCTTTGCAATTTCTTTGATCAATATTGATTGATTATGCCTTGATTTTATTTGGAGCATAGGGGAGGGTTTTATAGGACCATATCTAGGATAGTGGCTCATAATGAGGGTCGAAGCCCTAAGGGGTCAAACACAGATAACTCATTGTGGGGTTCTAGTCAAGTGATAACATAATAAAATGAACTGGGTTGGGGTTAAACATTAATCAATATAATTGAGTTCTCTCACCCATAGAAATGATAAATCCTATGTGGAAAATGGATGGGTAGGAAACGGCGTGGCCGTCCGTGCGACCTTGATCTAAAAATAGAGTTCATTTTCCTCACGGAAGGATGTAGGTTCCACATGACTCATCACTTGGGGCCTGAGGTCTGATGACTACCAGGACAACCCGTAATAGTAGGAACTATGTGATGAAACTCTTTTAAATGTATCATAGGATCCCCTTTATTTTTTTTTATCGTTCAACTCTAGAATCTTCTTTTGGTATCTTGTGTTATTATTTTTGGTACGACATATGTATCCCATGTTATATTCTTGTGAGCCCTTGTGATTATTCTTGATTTCATTGTGGTATTTCATGTTATGTATTTTCTTGAATAGTGTGGGACCTTGTGTCTATCTCCTACCTCAAAGGAAGTGGGCCTGAAGGTTCTATGTAGTTGGGTGGAAAATATTTTTCTATCGAGGTTTGTTTTCATATTTGTGAGCTTGCTAGATGGATTCTACATCTTCATTGTACCTTCTTCTCAGTTTCATGGGAGATACTCATTATTGTATATTGTATAACTTGAAGTATTATGGAATTGTAATTTTGTACTATTGTAAATATGTTGTATACATTTATTATTAAATTATTGAGATGTAATATTCTGAGTTGGTAAGATCAAATTATGTAGTTGTATTTTATCAATTACTAGAATAGTCACAAATGGATTTATGAATAAATGAATTAGTTTGAGTTTTATTTAATGATATGTATCTTGGTTGAGTTAATGTTTTATGTAGTTCTATTTGTAATGTTATTTGGTTTCTCTATTTTTTAAAATTGTTAGCCATTTCATTAGCTTATTGTGTTGTCCCCCCAGGGTTCTTGGCAGAAGCATTACATATTTCTCCTAAGATTTGTCTCCCTCATGGGGATATTGTAGTGCAAGAGGGGGATATTATAAATAAATTTATTAATGTCCCTTTACCATCTATGCATCTAAATTAAATCCCTTGTATAAATAAAACATTAATGGATATTATGAATTAAGATTATGCCTTAATATTTTCTTAATTAAAAAGATATCTTGGACCAAGAGGATGAAATAATTAACACTTGTATTGATTCTTTATCTCCTTAAAAACAAACTTTAATGTCCATAAGAGACCCAAATATGATTGATTCAATTTCATTTATCTTTTAGGTAATGTGGAGCCTAAGCTTGTTTTCCACATTTGCCAAGATATTTCTCAACAAAAAATAACCCAGTGATTGTTGTAAAAGGTGAGATAAAAAATCTGAATTTAATGTAGTAGATCACGTGTATAATACTTGAATAAAAAATAATGGTCTAAATATTCTTCCCACTTCTCAACCTTTTCTTCCTCCACTCCCTTCTCTTTAACAAATTTTTTGTAAGGAGTATGATCTTGTTGAGAAACTTCAAGCTACTCCTACTAATATATCCCTTTGGGAGTTGATTCAAACTTCACAAACATACCATGCAATACTTTAAGAGGCTTTATGAAATATTTATATTCCTCCTTCATTGAGACCTAATTATATAGAAACCTTATCAGAGTGTGTGCATGCAACTAAGATTGATATTTTGTTTTCCCTACATGATTTACATTTTTTAGATATTCAAAACCAATATAAACATCTTATGATTGTGACGGTTATCAATGCCAATGTGATTAGAATAACTTTAGTAAATAATGGACTAGGTATAAATATTCATGGTATTACTTGTTGCATAAAATCAATGTAGATCTCAAGCTTATTCAACCTAATTCTATCTCTATTCATGTCTTTGGCAATGTTACTGTACAAACCTTAGGTAAAATTACCTTAGCTATAAGGTAGGACTAATTTTTTTCCTAGACCTATCCATGTCATGCTTGCTACTCTCAACTCCAACCTTCATCTAGGTAGACCTTGGATTCATACTGTGAAAGTAATCCCTTCCTCTTTTCATAGTAACCTCAAGTTAATCTATAACAACGTGATTTATTATCTAGAAGGTGATAAAAGTTTAAATAGTTATTTGCAAACTACGCAAGGAGAAAAATCTCTCTCTCTCTCTCTCTCTCTCTCTCTCTCTCTCTCTCTCACACAAACACACATACACACACACACGCATGCATGGGGATGTCAAGGAAGGTAAAAAGTAGCTAGGGTAGAAAATGGAGGTTGTTGTGAGGTCAAAAAGGATCCCAGAAGATGAAAATAAATGAATAGGTCCTAGGTGAGGAAACGAGTTTTTTTATTAGAGGAAAGATGTAGGAGTACAATTATAAATAAGTTCCAACCTTAAGTTTTCAAAAAATAATGTTAATTTGAAGGTCCAATAATTGCTAGAAGAACGTGAAATAGATGTGGGAACCCATATGTACTAGAAAGTGGCTAAAAATGAACACCTAATAAGGGTGATTATTTTTAGGATGGTACATTTATCCCCAAATTTAGGAGGAGTATGAGTCCACCTCATGCTTATGCTAAAGTAGAAGAAAGAGAGAAAGATGAGAATCATGGGAAAACTAGAAGGAGATAAGATATTGCTAAGTTTAAGGACATAAGCCCCTCTTCTCATGCAAGGTCATGCACAAAGAAAAAGGAAAGAAAAGGTTATTTTAAAGTCCATTAAACAAGCCATATGTTTTGGAGATTACATATGGTGACAAAAATCTGGAACTACACCATACTCCTTGCGGGAGGCATCCATTATGCTACAAACAAGGTGTACATATCCTACCCCCATGCGATTTGAAGATATAACCTCCCATTCAAGAGTGCAATATCTCCACCACTAGGCCCCATGTATGAAAGGAATCTCATACCATTACTATAAACATGCTCTTTCATAATTCCCATAATCATTATTCCAATAAAATAGGAAAAGCCATGCAAGAGTATTAATGCATACTATATTTATAGATTATTATATCATTTTCATTTAAATACCATAACTCAATGTGGCAGAAAAAAAGGATTAAAGCTGATTAACATTAGTAATAAATAGAAATAATTAGTTTTATCTATTAATATAATCTTAATCAATAATTATATTAAGTTAATATAATTAATATTTATCTATCATTATTATTTATTAATAAAATAAGAACAATCTATTAAGTTTTAAATCCAATCAATAAATAACATATTAGGATAAAATGATAAGGTGGAATCTAAATCAAAACGTAGTCGTAAATAACAAAGAAGTATACAAAAATTAAAGAAGCAATTAAAGCATAAAAATAGAGAACATGACTATCATAGCAGCTCCCACATCAGTAGGATGCTCTAATATATACAAACTACCAACTCTATTACCTTTGGCAAGAACTATAGAACCTTTGGTTACCTTCCCTGAATCCACAAAGAAGAATGTATGACAGCCTTGTGTATGTAACTGACTAACAGAAATCAGATTTCTCTTTAGCTTTGGAATATGATGAACACCTTTGAGAATCCATTGACCTCCTCCTTCCAATGAAAAAATAACATCACCTTTGAGAAGCCATTGACCTCCTCCTTCCAATGGAAAAATAACATCACCTTTGCCAATAATTTCACAAGAATTATTATCACCCAAATATTTTTTTTCCAAATATACCTTCTTGATAATTCATGAGAGAATCCATGAAAGAGGTGGCATGAAAGGAAGCACCGGAATCCACAACCCCAAAATTTTCCTTTGTGTCACTTGTAGAAAGTATTAAAATACCATCATCCTTGTCATGTGCTATGTTTTCTTCACTGTCCAAAACCCTTTCTTGGGTCTTTTTTTATTTTTGATAATAATTCTTAACATGACCAGCTTTACCACAAAACCAACAACCATTTGGTCTACCTATTGACTGCGACCTTCTTGCAGATTGGGACCTCTGATTGTTGTTGTTTCTACTTCTTTTATGGATTCTTCCCCTATTTTTAGTACTCACCATTGTTAAGGCTTCTCTATATTCTTCCTTCTGATGTCTTCGCTGAGAAGAGGCGATGAAACTTCATTAAAGGATAACTTTTGGTACTTGATGTTATAGTGCTAACATTTGTTACAACTCCATCCCAGCTATTTGGAAGAGAGCATAAAAATAAGATAGCCTTGTTCTCATCATCTTGTTTCATGTGAACCAAATCCTCTTGGTTTATCAAGGTATTAAATTCATTAAGGTGATTTGTCATAGCTTCACCTTCCCTCATTTTGAGTTTATATAACTTCTTCATGATGAACACTTTATTTCTTGTGGATTCCATTGCATATGTGGTTATGAGCTTGTCCCATATAGCCTTTGTAGTTGATTCATTTGCAAAATTGTACAACACATTATCATTTAAAGAGAGAAAAATTGTTGCTTTGGCTTTTTCATCAAGCGATTCCCAATCTTTGTTACTCATTATGCTTGGCTTATTTGTTTTCCATTCGAGTTTGAGTGAGAGACTTTTTCTAATCAACAATGATTTCATCTATATCTTCTATATCATGAAATTCTTCTAAGAAAATTTTTTCACTCTTAAATCTTCCATAGCTTTTGATGAAATATTTTATGATTCTCAATCAGCAGCTCTAACTCGCTCTGATACCAATTGTAGATTTAAAAAGAAAGAAGAGTACAAAAATTAAAGAATAAATTAAATCATAAAAATAGAGAACACGAGATGACACCAGATATATCATGGTCCAGAAAAAGTCTACGTCCACACTGAGAAAAGAAATAATATTAAGATCAAAAGTTAAAGTAATACAGCAATAGCAACAACTTATAAAAGTTGTGTTTACAATACATGAAACACCAACAGTCACCATAATGGATGGAAAGGGGAGACCATTGGCCTTCAACCATACAAGATGATTGACATGGATTGTGACCACTCATAAATTTGGTTCTAGACATATAGACACTCGTAAAAATGTTCTTCTTTTCAAATTTACTCACATCCAAGAGTATAGGAAAACTCTTAATGTCAAGCAGAATTATGACATGAGAATTGGGAAACAAAGGTAGACCAGGCATCATATTCACTCTAAATAGGGTTCTTTGAGGTGTTGAGCTCGCAAAGTTCAACATTTGGTCTTCAAAATTGGTTCTTTCAGTTTCCATATTTAGAATAATTTTATCTTTCAATATCTTCAAGCTATTTACAATTTTCCATGCTTAGCATCTTAGTCTTCTTAATTAACTTAATCCATTCAATTTTATTATCTTAGCCTCATGAAATCATCTTTATCACTTTTAGCATCTAGATCCCCTGCCCCACTAGAGAACTAGTAGAAGTGAGCTAAACACAAGGAGACTTTCATCCTTCAAGACTGTAACCGGTCTTGATGTCAGTGTACCTTTTCCTTCTCCACATTCTAGTGAATCCAATGAGAAACTTACTATTAGTAATAATTGAGAGGGGGGGTGAATCAGTGGCCTTAAAAATTTATCCTTTAATCTTTAACCACCAATCAATACACCTCTGATTATTAAGTCCCTACAAGATGCATGCCATGAAATACTTATAATATTTGACTGTCTGTCGGTTTACCTTGTCTGTCCTTATTCTCCTTGATAATCGATAAGCAGTAAAACTATTTACCGATACTCAGTAAATATGTAGAGTATACCAATCAATCCAGAAATGCATATGTGAAATGTAAAACAATAAAGTAATAAGTCATACACACATAACACATGGATTTTAATGTGGAAACCAGTACCCCAAATTTCACTTTTTTGAAGTGAGCTCTATTAGGAGCCAACCATGTTAAAGGTTACAAACACACTGTTAAGTGCAACCTTGTTAGAGGATTTTATACATATAGGTTGTCACTTAGTATTTGGCATCTATTTTGCTACCATCCTTGAATCAACATCCTTCTTAGAGTGTCAATAGGCTTTAGGAAAATCTTGCTACCATCCTTGAATCAACCTTCTTCTTAGTCTGTCAATAGGATTTATGCAAATTCAATGCTACTTTCATGAATCAAGCTTTTTGGCAGTCTATTAGGATACACCTTAATTATAGAAGATAGTTAAGTCCTGCTCTGTTAAGAGACTTGATGCTTCAATGGTTAAACTGAAACATTATGACATGTTTCTAATGCAACTTAAATTGTAGATTTTCAGATCTATTTAAGTACAATACATCTCAGATAAATGTATCAATTCAATTCTTTGTGCTCCACACTTTCTGCCCTGTGATGTTGTGCTTCACTGTTCATTAGTGTCTACAAAATTCTTTAGCTCTCCTTCAGCTTGATTGATCAGGACTGTATGAAGTTATCCTTCACTAGTTTCTCTTTAGAATCCTCTTTCTATTCACTCCCCTTCCATGTACTTGATTTCTTGTGATTACAGAAATGAATTATGTTTGTCTCTTATATAGACATGATGTTCCTTAATTCTTGATTCTTGATTCTTGATTCTTGATTCTTGATTCTTGGCGTGAAAAACAATCCAGCCAATTTGATTTACAGCTTTAACTCCTGATTTATCTCGTAGTTATCTTCTTTCCAAATATACAAATATTCTTCAAATCAATTACTTAACTCTGGGAAAAAAATAAATAAAACAACCAGTTAAGTCTATCCTTAACCTCTGCCTGCTAGATATTTTGTCATTTTCTGAACTCTATGTTCTGTCGGTCAACTCTACAGTTAGTCGTCGGTGACAACTGCCAGTTTCATTAGTGTAACTCTATTTAGCTTTGAGATCTCCATCCATTGGGCATCCTTGGATTTTACTCATCGGGCAATACTGTCTTCTGCTCATTGGGCATCACTGTGACTTTTTCTTTTCCTTTACCAATGGTGTGCACTCCATCGGTGTTGTCTGTCACTTAGTGAATACTTGACTTTTATGCATTATTGAAAGCATAATCTCTATTCCATTGATTCTTTGAAGTCTTTGGCATTATGTACATTACCATACAGATGATATCAAGTTGACATCAATGACAATACAAACCATTAACTGATTTAATGTCTTGCATCATCTTTAACTTAACATTATCAAACATTCAATCAGTTATATGTCATCAATCTCTCCCTTTGGCATTGATGGCAACATACTATATTATCACACTATACTATTTCTAATACAATATGAAATACAATTGTTGAAATTCATCAAATTACCAAACACTTTATTTTGATAATCGATAAACATTTCTGACCCCCGGTAAGCTTTGTGTTAGCTTAGATTTTATTCTTGTAGCTTTCTATGTATCTTATTCTGATGTGTTGTGTTCTCTTTTTGTGTCAATTTCTCTCTTTTGACTGTTCTTCTTCTTTGATGTCTTTGTCTCTTGTCAGCAACTCTTCCTTTGTATATGATTTCTTCATACAAATTCTCTCCCTATGGATATGATCTCTCCCTGTTTGGAGTAATTTGATAATGAATACGTTCTTGTGATAATATGGATACATTCTCTCCCTTTGACAATAATGCCAAACAAATATTTTACAAATATTTGACATTCATGTCGAACAATTTTATCCATAATATATTCCTTGAATTTCCCTTATCCATCAGCAATACAACAATATGCTCTGGTGCTCAGTTCTGATATATACCTTTCTATATATAGATGTAGCTTTGAAGTTCATCTTTTTGCTTGCATCAACATGAATGATATTGTGAAAATATATAGGTTGATGCAGCCCTCAATCCTTTATTGACTGGCAAACAAGGGCTTAACCCCCAGTCTCTTTCTTAAATACTCAAATGTATCCTTGGGCAGTGGCTTGGTGAAGATATCAGCCAATTGTTCTTTTGATTGCACATATTCAAGTATCACTTCTTTTTATTGAACTTGTTCTCTTAAATAATGATACTTGATTGCAATGTGTTTAGTCTTTGCATGCATGACTAGATTCTTGGAAATGTTTATTGTATTGGTGTTATCACAATAGATAATCACTGGTTCTGAGATCTTCATATGCATACCTTCCAGCAACTGTTTGATCCATGAAATATTTGAACAGTTTTTAGTAGCAGCAACATATTCTACTTCTACAGTAGACTGAGAGATGCATCCTTTCTTTTTGATAATCCATGTGACAAGTTTGTCACCCATAAAAAATTCTCCTCCAGTTGTGCTCTTCCGGTCATCAAGATTTCCAGACCAATCAGCGTCGGTAAACACTTTTAGTTCAAATTTTCCTTCTTGTCTATACCATAATCCAAATTCCTCAGTATTCTTCAGATATCTTAACATTCTTTTCATAGTAGTCATATGTGATTCCCTGGGGTTAGCAAAAAATCTAGCAATAATTCCTACTACATGTGCAAAATCTAGTCTAGTGTGTACAACATACATGAGTTTTCCTATCATTGATCTATACAAAGCCTGATTTACCTTTGTTGTCTTGTCTTCCTTTGTTAATTTTCATCCAGTAGCCATCGGTGTTCCAACAAGTTTGGAATCTTCCATCTTGAATATTTTTAGGACCTCTTTGATGTATTTTGACTGTGTAATGAAAATACCTTCACTTTGTTGAATGATCTGTATACCAAGAAAGAACTTGATTTGTCCAAACATAGACATCTCAAACTCTTTTCTCATCTCATCATCAAATGATTTGCATAGCATATCATTGCCTCCAAATATGATGTCATCAACAAATATTTCAGCAATCAAAGTGTTAGCATCAGTATCTTCTTTCAAATAAAGATTACGGTTTTCACTAGTCCTTATGAATCCAATACTTATTAGATAGGAATGAATTCATTCATACTAGGCTCTAGGAGCTTGTTTTAATCCATAAAAGGCTTTGTGAAGTCTACATACCATGTTCCTCTTGTTTGGATCTACAAACCCTTCTGGTTGTTCAATGTATACCTCTTCTTCAATTATTCCATTTAGGAATACTGATTTGACATCCATTTGATATACTTTGAATCCTTTATATGGAGCATAAGAAAGTAGTATTCTTACTCCTTCTAGCCTAGCAATGCGTGCAAAGGTTTCTCCATAGTCTATACCTTCTTCTTGTGCATACCCCTTGCATACTAGTCTTGCTTTGTTCCTTGTGACTTCTCCATTCTCGTTTAGCTTATTCCTAAATATCCATTTACTACCAATGACATTCTTCTCATGTGGTCTTGGCACAAGTGACCATGTTTTGTTCTTCTCAATTTGTTCAATCTCATCATTCATAGCACTTATCCATTCTTCATCATCTAGTGCAGCATTGACAGATTTTGGCTCAAACTCACAAATTAAGCAATTTGAGTTTAAAGACTTACTTCTTGCTCTTGTACCAGTTTTCTTATCTCCTATGATCTGGTCCTCTAGATGGTTCCTTCTTACATATCTTGCAAGTACAGGTACTGCTCTTTGTGTATCAGCTTGATCTTCATTACCTTGCACATTATTTTGATCATTATCCTGATTGTCGGTAACAACATTCTGACCATCGGTTGCAACATTCTGTTGTTCTAGAATTAAGCATTGTTTCTCGGGTAGAGTTATGGGTTCTTCACAACATACAAACTTTTTGTATTCTTCTGGTTCTTTTGTGCTTTCCAGCTCATTCTTTTTTGCAAATTCGTCAATCTTCACATTTGCACTTTCAACTATTTTGTTAGAAGCCTTGATTAGACATTTAAAAGCTTTGCTCTTGGTAGAATACCCCAGAAAAATAGCTTCATCACTTTTGGCATCAAGCTTTCCATTTCTATTATCCTTTAAGACATAACATTGACTACCAAATATTTTGAAGTAACTTACATTGGGTGTTTTACCATTCCATAACTCATAAGGAGTCTTCTTTGTGTCCTTCTTCAATTGTACTCTGTTAAGTGTATAAATAGCAGTGCTAACAGCTTCCCTCCAAAAGATTTGGGTGATTTCCTTCTCTATCATTAGTGTTCTTGCACAATCAACTATTGATCTATTTCTTCTCTCAGCAATCCCATTTTGCTGTGGTGTTCTTGGTGCAGAAACCTATCTTTTATACCATGCTCATTGCAGAAATTAGTGTATTCATCTGATATAAATTCTCCTCCTCTATCTGATCTTAAACATTTTAGATCGTTACCACTTTGTTTTTCTACCATAGCCTTATACCATTTAAACATCTTGAATGCTTCAGATTTTTCTTTTAGAAACATGACTATCATCATTCTAGAGTAATCATAAACAAAGAGAATAAAATATCTATCTCCATAATAACTCTTTGTCCTCATAGGTCCACATAAATAAGTATGGACTAATTCTAGAATATCATCAGATGTATGGACTTTTCTTTTGAAACTAGACTTTGTCATTTTACCTTTTTGACAATTTTTGCACATGATGTTGTTTGGCTTTGTCATCGTCAGTAAGCCTCTTACACTTCTTTTTCTACTTATTTTCATCATGTTGTCAAAGTTCACATGACACAATTTTTTGTGCCACAACCATATGTCTTTGTTTCTATTCATTAAGCAAGTGGGATTAGTATCATTCAGATAGAATAAGTTACCTTTATTCTGTTCACCAGTACCAATCAGTTTTCCTGATTCATTGAAGATCTTTTCCTTCTTGCTTTCAAATGCTACTCTGTGAACTAAATTATTCAGCTGAGACACACTGAACATATTATAATTCAATCATTTTACCTAATAATCATTTTCACATTTAATCAAGTTATTTAGCATTATTGTTCCTTTACCTTCAACTGGACAAGGTGTATCATTTCCCATTCTTACTGTACCACCATTATAATATTCAAAAGTGTTAAAATTTTCTTTGTCACCAGCCATATGGTGAGTGTAGCCACTATCTATAATCTAGATATCATTCTTACTAACCTTAGATATGAGTGCAATTTCTTCATACCTTTCATCTTCATCTGAATCATCCTTCATAGCTACAAATACTATCTCGATGTCATCATTAGGTTCGGTGTCAGTATCTTCATCTTTGCAAGCACCTAGGTAGCTAGCCTTCTTCCCTTTATCCTTGTAGTCTCAGGTATCCTCTCTTTCTGATTGTCAGTAACCTCTGTAATCTTTTTTATCACCTCTATCAGATTTCTTCTCAAAAGATCTATCATCACTTCTGTCATCTTTTCTACTCTTGGGACATCTTGCAGCAAAGTGTCCAATCTCTTTACAATTAAAGCATACAAGTGATAACTTTCCTTTGTATTTACCTTTGCCTCTCTGTATTCTTCTTTCCATAAGTTCTTCTATTTCATCTAGATCTTCTTCTTCACTTTCACTTTCACTGTCCATTCTAGATGAGCATCTATGATTGGATTTGCTTATTTTCATAGAAGACTTAAATACAGACTCTAAAATTGGTAAGACACTATTGTCAAAGTTATTCATCTCAAATGAAATCAGTCTACCAATTAGGCTATCAAGAGTAACTATATTGTTTGCTACTGCTCTCATTTCTTGAATAACAGAAACTCTAATAGCATATACATGCAATAAGGTTCTTAAGATTTTACTTACCACTGTCTCCTCTTCAAGTGTACCTCCAACACCTTATATAGCATTGACTAATTCTTTTATTCTTGTGTTGTACTGTGTGATTTTTTCACCTTCTTTCATTCTGAGATCATCAAACTTTCCTCTAAGGCTTTCTGCCTTGGCTCTCAGAACGTTTGTCTCAATTGATCTACCATTAATGGTCCTGTAGGCAACACATATTTAGTATCTAAGTATTGAGTAACATCATTACCAATACCTGATAAGTGGAGTCTTATCCTTCTTTGCCATGAAGCAAAGATGTCTTTGTTCAACTTGGGCACATCTCGTCTGTTCATCTTGTGATCTTTACTTAGGTCTTAAAACATTCCTTCAAATCACACAAGCTCTGATACCAATTTTTAGTAATAACTAAGAGGGGGGGTGAATCAGTGGCCTTAAAAATTTATCCTTTAATCTTTAAGTACCAATCAATAAACCTCAGATTATTAAGTCCCTACAAGATGCATGCCATGAAATACTTATAATATTTGATTGTCTGTCACTTTACCTTGTCTGTCCTTATTCTCCTTGATAACCGATAAGTAGTAAAACTATTTAGTGATACTCAGTAAATATGCAGAGTATACCAATCAACCCAAAAATGAATATGTGAAATGTAAAACAATAAAGTAATAAGCCATACACACATAACACATGGATTTTAATGTGGAAACCCTGTTAAGAGAAAAAACTACTGGGACCGGTACCCCAAATTTTCACTCTTCTGAAGTGAGCTCTGTTAGGAGCCAACCCTGTTAAAGGTTACAAACACATTGTTAAGTGTGACCTTGTTAGAGGATTTTATACATATAGGTTGTCACTTAGTATCTAGCATCTATTTTGCTACCATCCTTGAATCAGCCTCCTTCTTAGACTGTTAATAGGCTTTAGGAAAATCTTGCTACCATCCTTGAATCAACCTTCTTCTTAGGCTGTCAATAGGCTTTATGCAAATTCAATGCTACTTTCATTTATCGACCTTTTTGGCAATCTGTTAGGATATACCTTAATTATAGAAGATGGTTAAGTCATGCTCTGTTAAGAGACTCGATGCTTCAATGGTTAAACTGAAACATTATGACATATTTCTAATGCAACTTGAATTGCAAATTTTTAGATCTATTTAAGTACAATACCTCTCTGAACAATGTATCAATTCAATTCTTTGCGCTCCACACTTTCTACTCTGTGATTTTGTGCTTCACTGTTCGTCGATGTCTACAGAATTCTTTAGCTCTCCTTCAGCTTGATTGATCAGGACTGTATGAAGTTATCCTTCACTAGTTTCTATTTAGCATCCTCTTTCTATTCACTCCCCTTTCATGTATTTTATTTCTTGTGATTACGAAAATGAACTATGCTTGTCTCTTATATAGACATGATGTTCCTTAATTCTTGATTCTTGATTCTTGGCATGAAAAAAAATCCAACCAATTTGATTTACAGCTTTAACTCCTAATTTATCTCATAGTTATCTTCTTTCCAAATGTACAAATCTTCTTTAAATCAATTACTTAACTCTGGACGAATAAAACAAATAAAACAACTATTTAATTCTATCCTTAAGCTCTGCCAGCTAGATATTTTTTTGTTTTCTGAACTCTTTGTTCTGTCGGTCAACTCTGCAGTTAGTCATCGGTGACAACTGCCAGTTCTGTCGGTGTAACTCCAGTTAGCTTTAGGATCTTCATCCATCAGGCATCCTTGGTTTTTACTCATTAGGCAATACTATCTTCTGCTTGTTGGGCATCAATGTGACTTTTTCTTTGCCTTTACCGATGGTGTGCACTCCGTCGGTGTTGTCTATCATTTAGTGAATACTTGACTTTTATGCATTGCTGAAAGCATAATCTCTATTCCATTGATTCTCTGAAGTCTTTGGCATTATGTACATGATTGTACAAATGATATCAAGTTAACATCAATGACAATACAAACCATTAACTAATTTAATGTCTTGCATCATCTTCAACTTAACATTATCAAACATTCAATCAGTTACATGTCATCACTTACATTTTCTAAAGCTCTCCTATCCATTTCCAGATGATGTGAAATCCTATGAGCTTTACAACCTACACCACCTTAGGAACTATTGTGTGAAGGTATGTGAGATGTATCATTCCTCCTAATCAATATAGTCCCATCATACTAGGGCTTAACATCTCTCTAAAGGTAGGGTCCTAGCATTCTACACTAGCAAGTCCTCTTGTTGAATCCCCCTCTCGCAATGGGTCACAAATCTTCTCTTACTATCAAGTTTGAAAACATCAATTGTCTCAAGAACCTAAGGGATTTTGAAAAGTTCCTTAAAAAATGGGGTGTTTTTACTGAGGCTAGAAATACTATAAAAATTTTGAGGGAATTACAAATCTTAGACAAGGAAGGCCTCAAAGTTGTTTTGGCTTTGGGAAGGATAGTAGATGATATTATATCACTTCCTCCTCCTGATTCATAGGGAAACTAGTCAAACATTACTAGAGAATATATAGGTATTGTGATACCCAAGGTGTCAATACACATATTAGGATATACACATAATACTGCCCATTTGAACAGTGGTGTTGTTTCCAATATTAATGTAAAAAGAAGCCCCTTGAAATACAATTCATAGAATAGTAGTATGAACTCTAGGTCTAGCCAAGGATGTGATGACGTAGGATAAGTTAATAGTGGATCCTCCTCTCCTCCTAGAGATGGTGGTAATCCACCTCCTTCTCCTCCACTCCATTACCCTATTTTCAACAACATATTATAGAATATGGGGTAGTTGCAACAATAGTTAGAAAATCTATACAATGCAACTAACCAGAGTTTTCTAACTCCTTACTATCATTGTAGTCCTTTAACCATGCAAGCATTGAGCATGTCATTTCTATAGGGGGTTACATCCTATAATTTTGAAAGGTATTCCAATGATGGGGATCCCCATCTCCACATCAATTCTTTCTTAACTTGGTGTAGTGATCACAATCTAGAGTATGTGTTGATTGAGTTGCTCTTTGAGTCCCTTAAAGGAATTATTATCGAATGGTATATAACTTTTCTATAATATTCTATCAACACCTTCGACCAACTGATGGATGCATTATTGACTCAGTTTGAGGATAACATGGGAAGCAAGGTCACTATTGCAAACCTGAACTCATTGTAAATATAAGCCAAGGTAGAAGATAACTGATTTTATTTCAAGATCTCACTTCATCTCTATGAGATTTCCTTCTACCTTTCCCAATGGGGACCTCCAATGGATTTTCATCAGAATCTTGCAGCCAACATTAAAAGAGGAGCTTTCATTGAACAAATAGCTTGATTTCACTTGCATTTGTAGTGAACTGACAGATTACAAATAACAAGACTCAATTTGGGGACTCCTCAAATGCAAATAGGGAATCATCTTCCATAGGAGAATATAAAAAGACTAAGATTGTTGCTAGAATCATGGCACTTCCATATCCCTCTTAGAGAAACTACTTCTCAACAAAACTGCAAAGGATTAGGAAATTTACTAGGTTGTCCGACACCTATGCAAGTATTCTATGGAAGTTGTATAAGCACCATTTTGTGGGCCTCCTAGAGATTCATATCCTACCTGATAATTACCCATATCCTCGATGGTATGATGGGTCAAAGATATGTCAGTACCATCATCTACCTAGTCATGGTACTAAAAATTATATGCATCTTAGAGACCTAGTCCAAGACCACATAGATAGCAATACCATCACTTGGTGAATGAAATAAAATCAAAGGCTAATAAGTTTGTAGATAAGGTGACCAGTAAATTGTAGATCAGTATCAATCTATTTTTGTAACATTTGTTAAATTTCATCATGTCATTTTCATCATCTCCTCCTTCATTGGGTGATATTCCCTATGTTAACATATTGACTATCACATTGATTTCTCCACCTGCCCAGAGGACACCTGTGAAAAAAAAAACCTTTTACTCCTCTAGATAAGTTATATAATGTAACATCTCCTCCCCTCTATGTTTTCGCATCAATCAATCACATCTCCATTAGGGGTGTCTTAGTTGAACCTTAGTGTTGGGTTGATGTAATTTCTAAGGAGGTCCTCTTCATCAATGGTTTAAAATATAGAAAATATGATAAGTGTTCCACCACCATCAAAATGAATGATGTTTTATCCCTTCCCCCTTTGGATTCCTCCATTATGACGGTCTAGCTATGACCTAATGCAAAATTTTCAATGTTTATTTTGATTCCTAAGTCATAACTCTTTTGGTTCAAACTAGGTATCCCCTCATTCACCTCTTTGGGAGATGTCCCCTCGATCATGAGTAAATTCCTAAAGTTTACCCCTGAGGGTGATATTCACATAGTATAGAATACTGGATATTTCCCCTTGGTGTCCCATGGGAGATTTTCTCTTAATCATTTTTTTCCTACTTTATCAAGGCCCCTAAGTCCCTGATAGGATATAACATTCCTTGTTTATCATAAATACAAAGTGAGGAACTAAAAATGAAATTTGTAGAACTCATCCCTACTGCTCCTGCTTAGCCATCTCATGAGGCTCATTATGCTTCATCTTATGCCCCTTCTTCATTGGGGTCTTAGGGAAAGCACATGCCCCATGGTAAGCCTCATATCCCACCTAAGGTCTAATAACCTCCAAAAATGTCTTATGTTCCTACTTCTGCACCTAGTGTGGACAAATGAAAAGACACCAATGCTACCAAAGCCTAATATGTGTTTTCCCTTCACAATTCCCATCATCATAGACATACCTCATCTTAACATTTATGGAATGGGTAAAGGGTCTCAATACAAAACATCATATCCTTTAGCATCTGACCCTTATCCTACAAGGGCATCCTCTATTCATCCCACCTCCCGTGGGACGAAGAGAGGAAGGGAAACCATGACTAAACTAGAAGTGCTTATGTCAACACCACCTCCTACTCTATCGGTGGTGGCATATTCTTTGCACAAAATGGTATCAATGACCTCTCCCATAGAGAAGGATGCCATTATACCCTTGGAGTGTTTACACCATAGCTCACATTTACATTAGAACCATCTTGTAGTGTGAGCTTAACCGTCATTGACAAGAGAGGTCTCTAAGATGTTAGGTCATTGTGAGGGTACAGAGTGTGTCTTCTAAACCCATGTTTGTACTACTTATTTTTTTCACATCTTGAAAATACTCCCAAGTCTTTAGCAACTACACCAACCTTCCTCCATCCAACCTCCTCTATCTCACTTCCTCTTGAACTAGGAGTAACCATGGAACCTTGTGTTAAATGGGTCCAAGTGTTCATCTCTGCATCAGACAAGCTACCGAGTTGATCACTAACTTACTTGATGTCCTGTCATTTCCCAAGTGCTAGTAAACTTTCTTCACACACAGGTGGTATCCATCATATTGATGTCCACATAGCTCATGCCAAACCCATCTCAAGTTTTCTATGCCAACCTTCCCGACATCCTTAAGGATGCTACTATTGATTTGATGGCTTCAACTTCATCTGTCAAGATAAAGTTTGATCAGGGCCCTATCTCAAATTTTTGATGTTGCAAGTCCGCTCTAATTGGTGCTCTTTCTATTTTAGTCCTTGCAATGGAGAAAGCTCCATATTTTCCTGAGTTAGTCTCCACCCCTTTTGTAGAGTTTGGTGGTGTGTCTTCTTCAGTGCCTCAACATTAAAAAGTCTTTACATGATCCTTGCCAATCACCTTAGTGGAATTATTGGATGAAAATTTCAAGGTTGCTTCATCCTTGGTCCTAGATACTTTTGGGATACCTAGGGCTTCCATTACGGACATTCTATTTCAATATCAACCTCCCACCCCATAAGATCAATATTGGGAGGATAAAAATTGGTTCATGGATTAGAGTGTTTTCCCCGGTGTTCTACAATGCTTTTATTTTAGTTTTGTTCCCTCCTTGAGGACCCTTGTACTTTTCATGTACTTGGAAATAGGAGATTATTTTTGTGAACCTTCTTCTATATGTTTTCAATTTGTTTTGTGTTATATCTTTGATTTTGTTTTTTATATTGGGAGCAATGTAAAGTGTTGGGGGAACTAAGACTCCCCTTCAATGTTGTCACAATGTTTTATTTTTCTTTATTTTCACATGCTATTCTTCAAAAATGAACCATGATTGGTAGTGACCAAATATCCCTCGAGAGAATGTATAGTGCTCTTCTAGGTTCTGATACCAATCCATTGGATCCTCTTGTCTCTATGCAGATTTTAAGAAAATCATGTGTCACCCATCACAAAGTAACATTCTATGGCAATATCTCATACGTTTACATGCCACAATGTCTTTTATTTCATTAGAATGTCTCATGCTCCCCTTTGAGAAGTATGATCTATTTTAAGGGGGGGCTATTATATATGTGTGCCTGATTTTATTTTTATCTAACGATCACATTGTCTTTACATCATAGGATTTTCTTGAAAATTTTAAATTTTTTGATCTTCATGTGTGCCTTTGTTGAGGCCAATCCACTATCTTGTCTTCCTATTTTAGGGGCTAATCCATTATCTCGTCTCAATATTTCTGTATCATACGCCTATCTATGTTTTTCTTTTACACTAGCATGATTTAAGTCACCCTATCACATGCCTATCTAGCTCTTTATACATTTGTTAGAACATGTCAAAGTCACCCTATCCCATGGCTATCTAGCTTTCATTATGCATGTTGGAAAACTATCTAAAGCTTCCTATCACACACATATATAGCTCTTCCTACATATGTTGATGCTCTATCAAAAATTCTCTAAAAATATGATTATCTAGCATTTTACAACTTTTCACTTATATCTGCATACCATTGATGCTCTTGTTTCTACTAGTTATCTTTATCATCTAGTACACTTGTCTTTAGCTTGTCTACTAGATGCGGCTCAATGAAAATTCAAGGCTTCCTAACTGCGAACAACCCTATGTGATATAATCCCCACATGTAATTCAGGTAAGACTTCTTACTTTAGCTCACATCTCTCTGAATATGATATGTTTGCTAAAGTGGGGGAAAAATGTAATGTCAAAAGTTATACTCTAGTGTAATTTGTCATTTCATAATTTCCCTACCTTAGCCTCAAACACAAAATTCCATGCCACCTTCTATGCTCAACCATTTTTATTTGCCACTCCCTTCTTGGAATCTTGGCTATGCGGCTTGGACAACCCAGGATGCATCCATGTCACAGAGATTTCTTTGTGGTGCACATTCATGCTACAAATTTGTAGACATGCAAAGTGTCAGTGAGGCATAACACACTACCAACCTACTTTGTAATTTTTTATTTCTCTTCCCACTGACACACAAATTTTACTCCTCGCCATTATATCTTCATTTTTAATTCCATTTTCCTCTCCAGACACTTCCTCACAATTTGGGCACTCTTTTTGAGCATTTTACATATATTATTCACAAGTCATCTCTAAGTATGTTATCATGTTTTTGATCTTTTTACATCGGCCACATGTTGGCTCTACCATCTTCATCATTCAGCTTCCATCTTACTTAGGGGAGTCTCTTCATTTTGTTCATTGATGTTCGTGATAGCATATTTATTTCTTGATCTTTTCTAGTATATTTACTGCTTATAAATAATTTTCATATGGTTGTCTATCACCATTTTTCATTTTGTCTAATCTATTGTTGTGGGGGTGGAAAACCCAAGGAAGGGATCTAACTAAGATAGTTGTGGTGAAGAAAATAATACACCTACCAAGAGGTTGATTAAAACTCAAGGGATACATGATTTCCGTGTACCACCTCACATTGCTAGCTATAAGGGCTAGGGAGACTAGACACAAAGATAAAGATGGCTACTTGGTTACCTCAGTATCATTAGATGTGATTTTTATTGATCAAGTACTAACTAAGAAAATATGTTTAAGTGTACAGGTGCAGCTAAACTAATCAGATATAAATAACTTAAACATATAAATTAACTAAAGTGTTTTTATCACAAAAGTGAGAAAGCCAACTGAAAGAGTTAAACACTGAGCTCTATAAGCTCACTTCCCCAAAAAAATGCTTGAACCAAGGACTACAACATGACTAATGGAAAATAATGCATCGTGTTAGCATCTTGTACAGGTACAATACAAAATTAGCCAGAATGAAATAAAAAATGAGCAAAACAAAATACTAGTCTACGAAAGCACAAAACAAATAGATGAAAAAAATGTATCCAAGTGAAATAAAACTAGTCTAGTTGTATGAAATTAAAAGATTAATAATGGAGAAAATAGATTATGATTTTAAAGTGGCAACAAATTAATGATATGAAAGATTAACTATTCTATGATTGTTTTATGAATAAATGACAAGGAGAAAAAGATAGACACAATAACACCTGGTTTGATGATTGATTTTGTGTTACAACTAAAGCTTACAAATCCATGAACCCGTAATGGAAACCTACACAAAAACAGAGAAGGAAAATGATTGTGTTCATAAAGAGGCTTGCATGAGTAAAACCCCCACTTTGGTGTTTCCATCTCCACAGATAGTCGTTAGACATGATAATAGTAGTGATAGATAATTGAATGATACAGATGAATAATGATAGTATGTAAAAGAAATAAGATAAATATCAATAATATGCTCAAATGCATCTAGTAAAGTTGTGAAGGGAACTCCCCAAGTTAAGATAGAGAGCTCAGATACATCAATGAAGCCAAATATGAGAGCTTGAACCATTTTTTAATGAAGTAAACTTGTAAGATATGGTATGTAGAGCCAATAATGGTGGATAATGAGAGAGGAAAAGTTGTGTATATTAACCAAGAAGTTGTAGAATGCAAGGAAGAAGATGGCATGGATGGCTTGGAAGACCAAATGCATGGAAGAAGAGGGTATTTTATGGATCCAAAGAGATTCCACGCATAGAGACCATCATTCAGGTGTGTTAAAAATGTAGGATGACAGATTGCTAATGCTCCAATGACCATCTAAATGTCTGCAGAGTCACGGACAAGAGTGTGTTGCGTAGATGACTCCACAACATGCATGTGTCCAAAACCGTTAAGGGCTTCATTACAAAAAAATTTGAGCTAGATGATGAGTTGGCCAATGAAAATGATAAAGGTGGTGATGAAATTTTTCATCTTAGGCTAAATAGGACAAAATTTAAAAAATGGCATCTTACATGGGGCTATAAAATTTACGCCATTACAAAAGGTCTAAAAAAAGTCACCAAAACCTTTTTCATTATTTTCGTCTGTGCAAGTTTGTGGAGTGACAAGTTTCAATCATCAAATACAAATTTTGTTGTAGTCTCTTTTCTCTCTTATATATTTTATAGTTTAGTTATTTTTTTATCACACTTCGTTATAGTATTTTACCTTAATTAGGTTCGTACTTTTTTATTCTATTATTTTCCTTATTTTTGGGTCATCTTTATACTGTGTCTTTATGGGACAAACATGCGTTGTGCATTTGTCCTACATTTGCATTGTCATCCTTGACCCATGTAGGTGTCTCAGGTAGTGAGCTTGGTAGATGGTTCTTTTGATTTACATTGTTAGAATAATTTTATTTATCAATCTCTTTAAGTTATTTACATTTTTCATACTTAACATATTAATTGTTCTATTTAACTTAACCCATTCACTTTCATATTATCTTAGTCTCATCAAAAAATATTTATCACATTTAGCATCTAGATGCCCTAGCTCACCAAAGCGCTAGTAGAAGTGAGGTGGCGCAAGGAGAGGTTCATCCTTCAGGACTGTAATCAGTCTTGAGGTTGGTGTACTTTTTCCTTCGCCAAATCTATAAGTGCTACTTTCACAATAATAGTTAATGGTGGAATCCATCATTATTATGCTTGCATGACAACAACTTAACAAACATCACAACTATTTCCTCTTCTAATTTCATGTTTTGTTACATATTTATATAGTAAAATATTTAATTCTCAAAGCCTCAATTATGTGAATCGTGTAGAATTTACTTGTTATTAAAATCAAAAGCTAACCATAACAATATTAGTTTATATAATTTTGTTATGTAATTCCGTGATGTAAAGGGTTTTGGGTCCCTTCAAAACTTGTTTTTACTAGTAATCAAAACAGCATTAGTTTCCATAATTGTGCTCATTTATGTAAGAGAATTACAACTAAGTAGGTTTCCTATTATGTTAACAAGTATATCATGTCCCTATGTCATCATGTTTTGTGATGTGATTCCATATACTAGAAAGAATGCATTATGTACATAATATTTTCATCTACATAGTTAGTAGTTAGAGTAGTTCACGTGTTTTGTTAAGATGGTGTAGATACCATATAAGAATTCATAATTCAGTTTGACACTTTATTTTCATAAGAGTTTTAATTGTACCTACTTTTTGTCTTTCATTTGATATGGTGTCTTGGTGTGTGTTGTGTTAGTTTTTGTTGTGATGGAGGCTTGAAAAAAACATGTGACGAGTAGAGATGTTCTACATGATAGGGGGCTATGTATACTCACCATAAAATTTGTGGTATTTGATATCAATTACAAACATAGGATAGAAAGACTTTATATTTGAAATATTCATAGTCAGTAGAGTGGTTTTTGAATTATATTTAGGATGATTTTTAACATGTATTCCTTTCATTGGTTTGCTAAAGCATGGGTACATCTTGCATGAAAGATTTGAGATTCATGTGGATTTGCATGTGCACTTAATTTTATTATATCAAGTGTCATAAATTTTTTAGCCTATAGTTTCATTTTTGGTATTCTAGGGATTGAATACATTATTTCTATTAGAAAAATATTGGCACCAAAAGTAAACCTTACGAACTTATTTTTTATTTGCATAACTTAAGCCCCAATTTTATCTAGATATGAAAGTATATGTTTCCATATATTTATATGCTTCTTCATATTTATTTTCATAGTAGATTTTATTGAGCAGATTTGATAGGATATTTTAGAGAAAATATTGACAAAGCATTTGAGGGTTCATTATATAGGGAAAGCCTTTTTATGAGACCTCGCTCTAGGATTTGAGTGACAAGTAGCGAGGGTTTGAGCTATGTAAACAAAACATAGCATGTATAAACTAGGGATTTTAACCAAGTAAAAAAAACAAAAAACAAATTTACAAACTAGGGTTTCAAACAAGGTAACCAAAACAATAACCACTTCTAGCAATAATGTACCTACCTTGGCATACACAGAGGTTGAGCATTGATGTGGCAGCCCAAGGAACCGATATGGTGGATGGTACTAGGTGTAAAAATTACTCAAGGTTATCAAATTTCTCTATACGTTCATCTTTCACAAGATCACTCTCAAAATGACAAATAATTATCATTTGTAGCTTATAAATAATTTTTTAAAATATAAAATAATCCCTTCACTTGAAGGCCACCTTTAAACGATGGTACTATTTTATTCATTGAGAAAATTCTGAATTTCACCTTCGCTTGAATGCTATGTGGATAGTACCTTCAAGCAGAGGGAGTCCTTCCAGCCAAGGGTTAAAAAGTTCTTTTCGTTAAAATATTTTTGTCCCAAAAAAAAAATCGCCATCTAGAAATTTTTTTGGTTTGTAAGAGCTTTGCAACCCATGATTATGAGTTCAACCAAGAAACCAACAACAAACTTGCTAATAAGTAAGACCATGAGAGTTTATTTTTTATTTGCATACTTAACTTCCAATTATATCTAAATATGAAATTTTATGATAAAATTGTCAAGTTTCCATATATTTTTATGCTTTTTCATATTCATTTTTAAAGTAGATTTTATTGAGTAAATTTTTTTTATGCTTTTTCATATTCATTTTCAAAATAGATTTTATTCAGTAAATTTTATAGGATATTTTAGAGAAACTTTTGACTAAAGAAATAAGGGTTCATTGTAGAGAGTCTTTTAAAGAAGACCCCGTTCTAGGATCTGAGTGGCAAGTACAGAGGGGTTGAGATATGTAAACAAAGTATAGCATATATAAACTAGGGATTTAGACCAAATACACCAAAAATAAGCAGATTTATAAACTAGGGTTTGAAACAAAGTAAACAAAACAACAAACTGACTAACAAAAAACATGGAAAATTTACCATACAAAAAGACTCTCACATTTACATAAAAACAGAAGAATCACTTGATCCACAATTCAAATACCATCCCAAACTTTTAATTTTCGCCCACACTCTTAGATACATTGACATGGAAACGAAATGAATGATCACTATCACCGGATATTAAAATGCAACTAAGCACGTAATCTGTCTTTATTAAGTGGAGGGACACAGAAAGACCAGGCAGACATCCGGGACATCAAAGAGATTGACAGACGGGGAACTAAGAAGTGGCCTTCGTCAGGGAGGTAAAAACAACCTTGGTGGTTATGGACGGGTCGATCTCGAAGTGGTCATAATGAGAAAACAGATGCACCACCAGCAGCCGTGATATCATCACCACAAAATTCTTACCCGCACACTGCTTGTTATGCGCCGTCGTCTCCTCTGTCTCGGGCCCATTCGACCACAACACATATTTCAACAATTTCTCCCCTTCCTCTCCCATGAAACGCCTCGGAAGAAACTCCTCCGGATTGACGAAGACCTTGGGATCTCTGGTAGCAAATGGCTGATACCCACCAAGCATTTCCCCCTTCTTCACCGCATATTTCCCATCGTGAGACTCCACCACCAAGTCTTCTTTCGCATGTCCGTACTGGAACGGCACGGGCGGCTCGATCCTCAGCGCTTCATACACCGTCGATCGGACCAACGCCATGCTCTCTAGTGCTCTCATGTTCAATCCTCCGTTATCATTAATGGCAGCTCTTACTTCGTCTGCCAGATCTGCGTGGACCTGCTTGCCCGCCGCCGCAATATGTTGTATGAGGCTGGGGAAAAATATGAACATTCCTCCGAAGGTGTTGAAGCAAATGTTGAACACCAAGTTATGACACGCCTCATCTCGCTTGAGGCCGAACCGCTCCTCCGCCGCATCGAGCGCCTCTTTGCCATAAGTCCAGAAGAAATCGTAGACTTTGTTGTAATCCCCACGCACGAGGAGAAACGGCAGAGGGACTGCGTGGATGGTGATCTCCTCCAACATCTTGGGAAGCACGCCAGTGCTCGCAATGGGAGCGAGCTGAAGCCCAATCCACTTCTGAACATAAGTCGGCCCATTTGTTCCCAGGCTGGCAGGCCCCGAATCTGCAGGATCTCTGTTGAGCACCGACCTGCACAGAAAGTTAAAACACATTTGCAAATTCTCGCTGTTAAATTCGGCCTTGCCGGATTCGGCAAATTGTTCGTCAAGCTTAACGCACATCTCTCCCGTAGCCCGCTCGAACTGTGGGAACCATTTGTTTGCATTTGTCTTGAGCACATGGAAACAGAAATTCTTGAGCTTAGTGTGATTTTCTTCGGAAGGGTCCAAATACGAGAGCACCCGGTAGCCGCCGGTAAAGTTGGTGCTGGGCATGTAGACACCCGTGAAAACGTTCTTTTTCTCCACTTTACTCACATCAAAGAGTATGGGAAAGCTCTTGGCGTCCAGCAGAATTATGACGCGAGGATCGGGAAACAAGGGAGGGCCAGGCGGCATATTCACTCTGAATACGGTGCTCTTATATTTGTCAATTCGCTTTTTAAAGAAAGCATCTACCCCATCCTTCACGAAATAATCGAAGCGATCCGCAATGGCTCCGATGATGGGCAAGCCATAGCTTCCAGGAACCTCCTGTACTCCTTCATTGCTGAGAGAAGCCATGCTCAGCGTTCTCTGAACTTTCAAATTAGACAGTAACTTTCAAATTAGACAATAACTTTCGCAATTTGAATGCAAGAATACAAAACTGGCTTGTGCAGATTGGAACATCCACAAAGCTAAATTTATAGCTTTGCTGTCACTTCTCGCTCTTTGAAAAAGTCGTTCGAGTTAATAAAAAACATAAAACTCTCATTGTTTTATTCTCCCATGGGTACCTTACTAACCTTCCCGGTATTCCTGTATATCCTGCGGCCCAGCTGTTCTGAAATAGACTGCCGGCATTTGAAACACGAGTTGCAAAATTGGGTATTGGCTAAATGTGCAACTAAAACGTAAAATGCATAAGGAAAGTTTCAAAAAAGTGAAGCACATTTACACGTTTCCGGAAAATTGAATATGACATAATATTATTCTATTATGTATGGTTGGTTGGAGAAGAATAACTTATTGCAATTAACACACGACTATGACATGGTGCAGATGAGGAGAGAGCACATGTTAGAGCATTGACACGGTAGAGATGAGGAGACAGTACATATTAGAGCATTGACAGTGTTGAGACAAGAGAGTAGAGGGAATTAATCCCAGGCAAACTATTAAACACGTTTCTTGAGACTAATAGAAGCCGATCCCGTCGAAACACGCCCCTCTTTCAAAAGACGTGTGGAACAGGAAAGATTACCAATTTTAGCTAAGGGAAAGCACCCATTATATAATTGTGTTCTAAGAGTTGTTACGGGAAAGTACTAAGCTGTAGAGTTAATTTTGTATATCTTAAGTTCTTAAAGGGTATATTGGATTTTACATTTTTTATTGTTGTATTATGCGACTTAACTGTTTGTGCTATTGTTTTGGCTTCTGGGTAGTAAACAAAAATGGTGTATATCTATTTGTCTGCAAGGGCCAAAAATTGGACATTTAAAAGTGTTGTCTAAATATTCTCGGTTGTCCCATTATTTGTTTGCTTTGACAACTAAAAATTCTGCACAAGTGATCCAATACCTATACGCAAATGACCTAATAATCGTGAGCTATTGGTACCAACAAAGTTATTCAATTGATACTATTTTTTTTCCAACTATTGGTTACACCAATGTGCTGACTATTAGATGATTTTTAAGTGGGCTTTTAATTAGCGAAATCAAATTAATGATAATTGGAACATGAGGATTGTTGGGCCTCTCTCCTGCAATTGTCAATAGTAACACTTGTCTCTAATTTTATTTCAAAAAGCATTACTATTACTTGGAGAATGAAATATTAGTAATAGTTATGTTTGTGTAATAAATGGATAAGAAGATAACATATATCTAATTAGCACTAGCATTGGAAACAAATGTAATGATTATATCGATAGAAAATTATTTGGTAATCTAATATGTTAGAAATAACTATTTTGATCTCTATATATGTGTTAGTAGACAAATAATGTGCATGTTTTTCATAGATCTCTAAAATCATGTGAAATGAAATACAATGAGAGAGAAGACAAGTGTGTGATATTTTGATAAAACTACACATCAATATCCTCTAGAATACACAAGTTAAAATATATATATATAAATTCATCCAATGCATTTAAAATAATAGCCTAAGATGACATCACAACCCACTTTACTTTCATAGTATATTTCCCCTACTTAAATCTACAATTTCTTAGTTCTAAGATAAGTACAAGAAAATTAATAGCAAGAATTTTGTTTGTTAGTATCTCTTGGATAAGTTCTAAAAGATGACACATAAGAAGACTTTGTGCCTCAAGTTACGAGGATAATCTTTTTTAGATTTTCAATATAGTTGTCGATTGTGTCATTTTATCATCTAACAGACACATCATTATTACTTAGCTTATTAGAAATGGAAATAACTTAAACAAAAACCTTAAAATAGGTTACTAAAGAGATGAGCATCCGATTTTGGTTTAAAATGTCATAAAATTAAGAAGAAAAAAAGTTCAACGTATAAAGGAAATATAGATTGGATATAAAGTGGCCTCAACTATTCATAATTAATTGAAAATGTCATTTTACACTATTTTATTTTGGTCTAATCAATTCCTTTTATTTTATTTAATCATAGCTTTCTCTTATAATTGTTGGAGGACAAATACCATATATAGAGTGAATTATTAATGTGATTAACTCTTTAAAATTTGAATTCTTGTTTATTTGATTTGAAATAGTTTAATTTTATCAAAGAAAAAAGAAAATTATAGAGATAAAATATATTTCCAAATGCATTCTCTTTTAGGTCATTTGAGGGGATTCATTTTGGAGTGGCGAACTGATACTATAGTAAAAACACATCATTGGGAGTCATCAAGAGAAAATCACCAAAATATTGATGGCAGTATTGGAATTTAGAACAATTTCACTGAAAGGAGTTGTGGTAGAGAACCTATGGTCTTAAGATTCTTCCATAAATCAAAGGAGGTTATTTTCATAAGATACAAGAAAACCATGCAAGATGAAATCCTACTATACTTGCAATGAGATAATTTTCCCCAAGCATAGAGAGACAATTTGCCTCCTCTATCCCCATATATTCAAGTCCTGGCCTAACAATAGGGATAGGAATCGAACAAAGATGAAGAGAGTGCTCATATCATTTGTCTAAATGCATCAAATACTTATGCGTTCTTATAATCTAAGGAAAAAAAATCAAAAGAGAAATGAAGAGCTTCAAATGATTAATAATTTTTCAACCCAAAAAAGTGTTAATTCTTTTTTTGTTGGGAAGACATCAATTTAAAGTAAAAATTTGAAGGAAAAACTAAGACAAATTTGTAATAAAAATATGTCACTTGCTAAACTGTAGTTTAGTAAAAATATCTAGGTTTTCTATTTTAAGTTCTAACATATCACTTTATTAGATAAATTAACAATTCATTTAACTAGTCCTCTTCTATAAAATAAAAATGCCAAGTAATAAATATATATGATATAAATGACCTCATAACTATTTTTTTTTCAATTCTCTTTAAGGGGATTAGCATCTATGGTAGAATGGGCTAGAGGATCTAATGCAAGACCAAACACAGTGTGTACAAGATTGTTGCTAACCATACTATGAAATATTAGAAATAAATAATTCTTTGTGATACTTAAGACTCACTTTTTTCTCTATTTAATCCATACCATTTGCATTACATAAGAAAAAACCATTATTCATATCCATAACATGTATAGATAAAGTTTCCATCTACACACATTTTGTAAAATTATATAAATATGCATTAACATTTATATGTTTTTAAAAGTATATCTAAATTATGTTGATGGAGATCCTTCCCAGGATTTCTATTGAACTAATCTTTCAATTTCTTTAAAAAATAAAAATAAACAAATAATAACTTACCAATTAAGCAGTTAACTAGAACTTGGAGCAGGCGGGCGGGCACAGAGCGGGTGAGAGGAAATTTGAATTTCAAACATGGCGATGGTGGAAACCCTGGTGTCACGTAGGATGGATTCTCTAGCACTTCTATTGGAACCCAACTGTAGGCTAGAAAGGATGGAGAATGCTTGACAAAAAGCTCAGAAGGAGAGAATGATGCAAAGGATGGGGACACACGTGATAGAGGTAAGGACTCCTATCAAGAAGGGACCAATTTACCATTGGGGTGGTAGAAGGAAAAAAAATGGTCATCCCTATTTGGATTGAAGTCAACTAGGAAATCATTTTTTCCAGAAGTGGGTAAATTATCTGATCATGCAAAAGAGGTCTTTGCGATATCGATCCCTTATTCTCTCATCGATTTCTTAGTAGCTGAGATGGCTCACCCTAGTTGGAGATTTTGTGCATTCCAAGCCAAACATTGACATTTTGAGTAGTCTCATTAGGAAAAAAAGGGTGCTTAAAGATCAGGTGGATATTTCTGTTATTCCTAAGGGTTTTTTCTCCTTTATTTTTAATAATGAGGATGATTTTTCTAAATCTTAATGTGGAAGTTTTTTGATGATGGGTAAGTCATCTTCGGCTCTTTAAAATGGATTCCTAATTTAGAGTTGAATGATTCCTTTTTTGATGTCGTTCCTTTTTAGGTTTGTGTACCTAGCCTCCTAGTGCAGGGCACCTCCCTATTTGTTGTTTTGGTGTGTTCTAGGTTTTTCTTAGATGCTTGTGTGTGGTTTGGAATAAGGTCCAATGGCTTGGATGCAATGATGAGTTAACTTCATGTTTGTAAGAGCCTTAGTGCTCATTAGGAGTTTTAGGGTCATTTTGGCTTGAATAGTGAAAAGTTGATATTTTAGTGCAATATGGGTTTGAGGGGTGTTTTAGGACCCTACATATCCTATGAAGGGTCATCAAAGTCAAACTCACCCGTTGAGTTGACAAGGAAATTCAAAATGCACAAAGTGTAAAAAGTTGCTAGCAACTTTTGCAAGAAATTGAAAAATGTAGTTAGATCAATTGTAACTACCCCATGCTCAGGATATGAGCATGGATTTTATTTTTTTGAATGGTTAATGAAATTTTGGATTGCAACAATTATTCTTGGCACCCCTGTATGGATGAGTGTAACTAATTTCTAGCATTATACATTGTTTCTTTGCTATTGTACAACTATGTATGGATTAGCAGAGAAGATCGGGTCCCATGGGGATGTACTAATTTCAATTAGCTTTCATATGAATTATATATTTTTCTTTGAAGTTAATTAGGTGTAAAGATACAAGTTTTTGAAGGTCACTGGTTTGTAAGTGATAATACAGTGTTTTTAAAATCCCACTGGTGGAATTGATTGAAACCATGGGGGAAGTAGGGTTAGAGTTTGTATATAGGGTTTTGGTTTTCTTTTTTTAAGTTGCAATGGATTTCCTAGGCCAAATAGGAATCCTTATGACTGAGTGGTGAATCCAGGTGAGCCAGGATAGGGAGAAGAAGGAATTTGTTTGAGGACTCATGACCTTTTGGAAAAGGCTTACTGGCATTTTTAGATGCCCTAAATAGCCTCCTAAAATGATTCAAAGGTGGAAGGTGGTGAATTAGACGTTGGAGATAATTTTAACAATTGTTTATGCTGACTGGTCCAAAGGCCTAATTAATAGGCTTAAATCTAGGGCCTGCAAGAAACTAGGGTTATTGGTGCATTCACAAGTCATGGTTTTGGATTCTTATAGTGTTGGTTGATACCTTGAAGATTTTCAAGGTCTTGTGTGGGGTCATTTGGGGAGTTTCAGATTAATATCCCTAAAACTGTGAAAATAGACCTACGAGAGATTAGGAAATTAGGCCTCCTAGTGAAATTGAGACCAATTGGATTGGCGATGAGTCTAGAAGTATTGGAAAGGGTGGAGAATGACATTGGGTGGGCCAAGAAGATAGGTAAGAGTCTGATTACATGTATGGGAAGATCCTAAGTAGAGGTTTGGCATTTTAGGAGGAGTTCTAGTGAAGAAAACTGGGTATTTGGTGAACTAGTTGGAGTAGTTAAGCCTAGCAACCTTCGAATATTCTAAAGACCAACTATACCTTGGAGGATAAGTTGGTAATGAGGGTCTTGAAGATCCTAATTGAAGTAAGATTCAATAAGGAACAACCATTGGATGGTTGGGATAGAAAAAGAGGCATCTTGGAGTGAGGAAAAGATTTAGAGTACCAAACCCTCTGCATCACAGTGGTATCAGAGCCAAATTTTCTTGAAGTTTGTGTATGTATGAAGTGGAAGAGTTTCAAGAGGTTGATAGCATGCCTTCTAAGGAAATGAGTGGGGATGCCACAGGGGAATTGGGTCAGGGCCTCTTGGAGAAGGCTAGTGTGTCCAAGACAAAGGGAAAAAAGAAGATCACATAATGGGGAGATGAGAGTGATGGAGATGATGAAAGTCAGACAGAAGAGTCACCTAACAAAGGGAAGGAACCTAAGATGGTCAAAGAACAAAAGGTATTCTCAAATGCCTTCAAGTCCCTAAACAAGGATAGTATGGAAAACATACCATATTACTGTGGTAGCCTGAATGGAGAAGAGTTGTTGGATTGGCTTGAAGCCATAGACAACCAACATGATTACAAATAAATATCAGAGGAGAAGAGGGTTATCTATGCTAAGGCTAGACTCAAGGGATCTCCATTGGTGTGGTGGAACATGATGCAGGATGATAGGGTAACCAGTGAAAATAAAAATATTGTTTCTTGGGAGAGAATGAAAATCAGATTGAGGGCACAATTCTTGCCTACTGATTATGAGATATAGATGTAGATCAAAAGTTGTAGAACTTAAGAAAAAAGGAAATGATAGTGAGTTCTTACACCGAGGAGTTTCACAAGTTGAGCCTAAGGGGTAGAAGACAAGAAGAAGAAATGAAGAAGGTTGCAAGGTATCTCAATGGGTTGAGACAAGGAATTCAGGATGAGATCAGCTCGATGCCTCCTGGAAGTATTTACAAATGTTTCCAGTTAGCCTTAAGAGTAGAGGATAAGTCTAGAAGAAGGAATGAATTCCATCAAAGGGGAAGAAGTGGTAACAGTAATAGAGGTTTTCAAAGAGGAAGGAGTAACTTTGGTAGAAGAAAAAACCCTAATAGACAAGAAGATAGTCAGTCTATGGATAACGGTGGGGGAAATTATTTTAGGGGGTCCTTTTAGAGAAGAAGATACATAGGAAGAGGGCCTCCTAGAGGAAGGTTTCAGTCCCAATTAGGAATATCTAATTCAGTCTTTACTGGTAGGTGTTATAACTGCAACCAAGTGGGTCACACAATGGGCTGGTGTCCCGAAAAACCTTCCTCATCTTCAATGAGGGATAAAAGAAATCTGTTGGTACAAGAGGATGAGACACAAAGTTTTACTTCTCCCATTTCCAATTCAGGGCCAGTATTAGATGGAGAGAACTTTATGTTAAGGAGAACTTTGTTGAAAGTGCCTAGCACTATAGAACCACCCTAAAGAAAGAAATTGTTTAAAATAACTTGTAGGTCTCATGGGAAGATTTACAAAGTGATAGTGGACTCTAGATCCACTGAGAACATTGTATCCACAATGATGGTGGATAAATTGTAACTAAGAAGGATACCTCATACCCCACCCTATAAGGTTTCATGGTTGAACAAGGGTCAACAAATAATGGTAGATGAACAAACCTTGGTGGAATTTGAGATCGGAGAGTATAAGGACAAGGTCCTATGTGACATACTACCTATGGATGCATGTCATCTTCTTCTAGGATGTCTATGGGAGTATGATATCAAAGCAATACACGCTGGAGAAAAGAATAGTTATGTGATCACCAATTTGGGGAAGAAGTTTCAGATGGATCCTTTACCACAGCCTAATGAGGAGAAACATGTGGGGACAAGTGTGATGTTATTTCTAATGGGAAGGAGTTCTTAAAATCCATGAAGAAAGAGAAAGGAGACTGTTGTGCAGTAATGGTAAAGCCAAAGGAGGAAGCTAAGGAGAAAGTCAATTTTCCACCGGAGATACAAGCATTGTTGGAAAGATACCATGACATAGGGGATAATGGTTTTCCAAGTGAATTACCACCTATGAGGGATGTGAGTCATCAGATTGACCTCATTCCTGTAGAAAATTTTCCAAACAAAGCAGCATATAAGATGCAACCAAGTCAAAATGCAAAGATAGGCAAATAGATTCAATATTTGTTGGATAAGGGATTAATAAGGAAGAGTTTGAGCCCATGTGCTATGCCAATAGTACTTTCACCTAAGAAGGATGAAAAATGGAGGATGTGTATGGACTCTAGGGATATAAACAAGATCATAATCAGGTATAGGTTCCCAATGCCCCGGATAAAAATATTTGATGGACAATCTAGGAGGATCTTGTTATTTTTCTAAGCTGGATTTGAAGTCAGGACACCATCAGATAAGAGTGAGGCCTAGTGATGAGTGTAAGATAGCCTTCAAGACCAATGAAGGGTTGTATGAATGGCTAGTGATTCCCTTTGGCCTAAGTAATGCACCTAGCACATTCATGAGGCTCATGAATGAAGTGCTAGCAGATTTTATTGGTAAGTTTGTCATAGTTTACCTTGATGATATTTTGATCTTTAGAAGGTCCAAGGAGGAGCACATGAAGCATTTGGAGATGGTCTTAAGGAGGCTACATCAGGAAAAGTTGATAATAAATCAAGAAAAGTGTGAGTTTCTAAAAATTGAATTAGTTTACCCTGGTTTTGTGGTTGCTAATGGATGTATGAAGATGGACCCTGATAAAGTTAACTCCATTTTTTAATGGCCTACACCTAGGTCTATAGGGGAAGTTAGGAGTTTCCATGGGTTGGCCTCTTAATATAGGAAGATTGTAAGAAATTTCAGTCATGTATGTGCCCCTATTCTCAAAACCATAAAGGGTGGAATCAAATGTCAGTTTAAGTGGACTGTGGCAGTAGACCAAGGGTTTGAAATGTTGAAAATGAGAATTGTGGACCTACCTAATCTTAGGTTTCCCAACTTCAATCAGCTCTTTGTGGTGGAGTGTGATGCTAGTAAGTTGGCTATTGGAGTAGTGCTAAGCCAAGAAGGACATCCTATGGCTTTCTTCTCAGAGAAGTTGAATGACGATAAACAAAAGTACTCCACCTATGATTTGGAGTTATATGCTATGGTAAAAGCCCTTAAGAAGTGGAGACACTACCTATTACCTAGGAAGTTTGTGGTCTACATTGATAACCATGCACTAAGTTTCTTGAATGGTCAAGAAAAATTGAACCAAAGGCACTTGAAGTGGGTAGAATCATTACAGGCTTATACATTTGTCATAAAGCACAAGAAGGGAATTAGCAACAAGGTTGCAGATGCTCTTAGTAGAAGAGTACTCACAATATAGGAGATACAATTGCAAATTGTAGGAATGGACGATTTGAAGGATCTCTACAAGGAGGAAAAAGATTTTAGAGAAGCCTATGAAGAATGTGTGAATTTTAAACAAGGTTTTAAAGTGGATTTCAATGATTTTATGTTGCAAGAAGGCCTATTTTTTAAAATTCATCTCATGTGTATTCCTCAATGCTCAATGAGGGAAAACATTATGAAGGAGAAACACCAAGGCAGCTTGGGGGGCCACTTTGGAGTGGACAAGACTTTGGAGCAAGTGAATAGGCACTACTATTGGCCTAAGTTACAATTAGATGTGAGGAGATTTGTAGAACAATGTCATATATGTCAGAGGGAAAAAGGACAAAGCAGCAATAGTGAGTTGTACCAACCCCTATCACTACCCCAATGCCACTGAATTTGGAAAGTGTACTACATTCTAGTGATAAAAAAGACAAGGAAGGGTAACTAAAAGGAGTACCTCATCAATTGGTAGGGACTACCTGAAGCTGAGGCCACTTGGATGATAGAGCTAGACATTATAAAACATGGGGTCACCATTTAAGACCTTCTAACTCAAGGGACTTCAGTTATTTGTCCCAGGGGAGTATGGTGTAGTGAACCTCCCTATTTTCTATTTTTGTGTGTTCTAGAGTTGTCTTAGATGATTGTGTGTAGTTTGGAATAAGGTCCAATGGGTTGGATGCAATGATGAGTTAACTTCATGTTTGTAAGAGCCTTAGTGCTCATTAGGAGTTCTACGGTCATTTTGGCTTGAAATGTGAAAAGTTGATATTTTAGTGAAGTATGGGTTTGAGGGGTGTTTTAGGACCCTAAATATCCTATCTAGGGTCATCAAAGTCAAACTAACCCATCGAGTTGACATGGAAAGTCAAAATGCACAAAGTGCAAAAAGTTGCTAGCAACTTTGAAAGTTGCTCGAGCAAATTTTACACAAGAAATTGAAAAATGTAGTGAGATCATATCTAACTACCCCATGATTAGGATATGAGTATGGATTCCATGTTTGGGAATTTTTAATGAAATTTTGGACTGTAATAATTATTCTTGGCACCCCTATACAGATGACTGTAACTGATTTCTAGTATTTTGCATTATTTCTTTGCTACTGTACGGCTATGTATGGATTGGCAGAGAAAATTGGGTCCCATGGGGATGAAATAATTTCAATTATCTTTCATATGAATTAGATATTTTTCTTTGAAGTTCATTAGGTGTAAAGATACAATTTTTTGAAGGTAAGTGACAGTACAGTGTTGTTTAGATAGAAATGGCTCTACACTAAAATCCCACCGGTGGAATTAACTAAAACCATGGGGGAAGTAGGGTTAGAGTCTATATATAGGGTTTTGGTTTTCATTCTTGTAGTTGCAATGGATTTCCTAGGCCAAATAGGAAGCCCTATGGTTGACTGGTGAATCCAGGTGAGCCAGGACAGGGAGAAGAAGGAATTTGTTCAAGCACTCATGACCTTTTGGAAAAGACTTAGTGGCATTTTCAGATGCCCTAAATAGTCTCCTAAAAGGATTCAAATGTGGAAGGAGGTGAATCAAAATTTGGAGATCATTTTAACAATTGTTTCTAGGGCCTACAAGAAACTAGGGTTATGGGTGCTTTCAGAAGTCAAGGTTTTGGATTCTAACATTGTTGGTTAATACCTTGAAGATTTTAAAGGTCTTGTGTGGGGTCACTAGTGGAGTTTTGGAGTAATATCCCTAAAACTGTGAAAATAGATCTACTAGGGATTATGAAATTAGGCCTCCTACTGAAATTGAGACCAATTGGATTGGGGGTGAGTATGGAAGTGTTGGAAAGGGTGAAAAATGACATTGGATGGGCCAAGAAGATAGATAAGAGTCTGAGCACATGTATGGGAAGATCCTAATAAGAGGTTTGGCATTCTAGGAGGAGTTCTAGTGAAGAAAAATGGGCATTTGGTGAACTAGTTGGACTAGTTAAGCCTAGCAACCTTGGAATCTTCTAAAGACCAACTATACCTTGGAGGAAAAGTTGGTAGTGAGGGTCTTGGAGATCCTAATTGAAGGAAGATTCAACAAGGAACAACCATTGGATGGTTGGGATAGACATAGAAGCATCTTGGAGTGAGGAAAAGATCTAGAGCACCAAACCCTTTGCATCACCTCCCGCTAGAATAATAGAATGGAAGTGTGTTCAAAGGCATGGAAAAATATTTTGGGGAGTTTCTTTCTATTGATCAAATGACTACATCTAAAACCATAATGGTGTATGCCCAATTTTGTGTCAACACTCCCTAGGCCAGGGACTTTCCCCTTTTTGTTGATTTTGTTTCAAAATTTGGTAAATGGGTTGAGACCATTCAGTATGAATCTATTCCCTTTGCATGCTTCTCATGCAAAAATTTAGGCCACTAGACTAAGGATTGTCCTTCTAATAAGACTAGGGATTTCAAGAAGCAAGATAAATAGAAAAATGTAGAGGTATCTTATAAGGCTCATAAATAGAACATAGAATGGAGATTTATAGAACCTAATAGGGATTCAAGATCAGTTTATGTATTAAGGGGAGACATGGTGGAATCTCGTATAAAAGAAGACAATGGGACTTTTAGGTCTAGAGATGTAACTATAGACTCTCAATGTATAGTTATCTTTCAACAAAAGAAATGCTCTCTCGAGGGGGATGAAAATGGAATAATTCCAAGCCAAGTGTTGTTATAAGGAGAGAATGAATCAAGAGTCAAAATGCCCCAACAATTAGGTGGTAGACTTCAAGTGGACCTACTCGAAGATGTTCAGATATGCAATAATTTAAATGGGGAAAATTTACAATTATCTACAATCCCCATTAAGGAGGGGTTCATAACCCCATAAATGTTTAAGACTCCTAAGTGGAGTGAATTGTCAATGAATATTGAGGTTATTAATGAGGGGATATCCTGGTCCTTAGTTAAAAAGAACATAAAAGGTAATAATCTATCTCAGACAGGTATTGCAACTAGGAGAAAGTCTATGAAGGAAGATGTAGGAAATGAAAAACAACAAACTTGGTAAACCCTCTACAAAAGCTACTAGAGAGAATGAAAGTAAGAAAGACTTGGTGGATGGTAAGCAATTATCTATCCGGGATTCTTTTTCCCCTGGTAAAATATGAAGATCGTATCTTTGAATATAGGAGAGCTCATTGTGACTCACAAACAAGATGTGCTCCATAATTTAGTTAGAGATCATAGACCAGACATTGTGCTTATTCTAGAAACTAAGATGTCTCCTGAGAAATTAGTCCATATTAAGATATTTAAAAATGGTGGTGTTGTTAGAACAAGTTCCATTGGTGCTTCTGGTGGAACAACTATCCATTGATGCCCAAGCTCTTATTAACATTGACCTTCACGACATTAATTACACTTGTTCCAATAGAAGAGTGGGCAATGATTTGATTCAAGTTCATCTTGAGAGAGCTCTAATTTATTATGAATGGCTTACTAGGTTTTAATGTTCCCTATTATCTGTTATTAAGATTGGATCTGATCATTTCCCGATCTCTTTTTTGGCGGATCCTATTAATTGTAAAAGGAAATTTCCTTTTAGATTTGAAATAATGTGGTTTTCTCACCCCTCCCTTGAACAATGCATTAGTGATTGGAGGAATATAGACATTGAATGTACAATGATGTTCAGAGTCACCAAGAAACTTTGATAGGTTAAGAGCAAAGTTAGGAGCTAGAATAAAGAGGTCTTTGGGCAAATTTTCCAAATGAAAAGTGTTATTCAAAATTATTGGAAGGAAATCCAAGATAAAATCCAGTTGGATGGTTTATCTATGGATTTAAGGGAAAAGGAATCCAATGCTCTAACTAAATACCATGATATTATTGTGAAGGAGGAAGTCTTTTGGATGTAGAGATATAGAGCTCTTTGGCTTGCGGTAGGAGATAAGAATACCAAATACTTGCACATGACCACTCTCAAGCATAGAGCTGCCAACAAAATCAACAAGCTTACATCGGATCATGGTACTCTTACCAAGGATGAGGACATCAGATTCAAAATGGCCAGGTTCTTCTCTTCCCTTTTGACCTCTGATTTAAATCTTAATCCTCTGGAGAAGGAGAAATGTATTGGTTCAATTCCCTCTATTCTGAATGAGGACCATAAAATATCCATGTCTATGGTGCCTTCTAACAAGGAAATTTTGAATGTAGTTTTTTTCCTTTGAGGGGGAAAAGGACCCTCGCCCTGATGAGTTTCCGATTTTATTTTTTTAGAAGTTCTGATCCATTGTAGAAAAAGGCATATGTGGGGTTGTCAAATAATTTTTTCACTCCAAGAATCTTTTGAAAGAGTTAAATGCTACTTTTTCATTCTCATTCTGAAAGTTCATGGGGTTGAATCTCTTGATAAATTAAGACCTATTAGTCTGTGTAATTCCTTTTATAAAATTATTTCAAAATTCCTTACCACTAGAATGCTGGCTATTCTTCCCATGATCATCTCTCCTCAGCAAAATGGTTTTGTCCCTGGTAGACAGATTCTTGATTCTATTATAGTGGTTCATGAGAACTTTTATCCACTGGTCATGGAAAAAAGATAGGGCTTCTTTTTGAATCTTGATCTCTCCAAGACTTATGATAAGGTCGATTGGGGGTTCTTGCAGGAGATTGCTAAGGCCTTTGGTTCTGGTGATAAGGTGATTCAACTTTGTAGTGAGCTCTTTGGATATGTTTCATCTGATGTGTTGGTTAATGGCTCTCTCTCTCTCTCTCTCTCTCTCTCTCTCTCTCTCTCTCTCTCTCTCTCTCTCTNGTCTCTCTCTCTCTCTCTCTCTCTCTCTCTCTCTCTCTCTCTCTCTCTCTCTCTCTCTCTCTCTCTCTCTCTCTCTCATTTTTTAAAATTTTCAAAAGGGCTTAGGAGAGGGGATCCTATTTCTTCTATTATTTTGATTATTTTTGGCAAAGGGATTGGGCAAGTTTAATAAAAAATTTGTGGAAGAAGGGAAACTTCAGACAAAGACCTACTTCAAATGATTTTATTTTCTCCCGTGAGAAGTTTGTGGATGATACCTTAACCATGGGGGAAGCCCCGGTCAAAGAAGCTAAATTCATGAAACTGATCCTCAATACCTACGAGGCTTCCACTGGTCATAAAATTAACTAGGAAAAAAGTTATATGTTCTTCATTAATACTCCAGAGAAGAGGCAAGCTAAAATCACTAAAATTATTGGTTGTGGTAAAGAAAATTTCCCTTCTACTTACCTTGGTTATCCTCAAGGTCTCAAACCTCCTAACTCTTTCAGGAATCAATTGTTGGAAAGATTCAATAAGAAGCTTACTGGATGGAAATGGGCATTTCTCAGTCATGCATGAAAGGTTCTATTACTGAAGTCCTCTCTGCAAATTTTTCCCATTTATGCCCTTAAATTATTCAAAATCCCTTCTAAGTTTGTTGAAGCTATTAAGAAAATCGAAAAGCATTTCCTTTGGTCAGGAGTTGAGGAGGGGAAATTCATTCCCCTCCTTTCCTGGGATAAGTTTTATAAGCTCAAAAGGCTGGGGGATTAGGTATCAGAACTATTAAGGTTATCAACAAGGCTCTTCCTGCTAAGCAGATTTGGCGAGTCTTAGGAGAAGACAGGGAGTGGAGTCAAATTTGGAAGAGAAAATATTTATACTCTCTACCATATGAAGAAGAGTTTTTGAAACCTTTTTTTGGTGGAGAGGTCTTTTATTTGGAACTTTTTCCAATTCTCTAAAGATCTGGTTAATTTAGGCAAAAGATGGAAATTAGGTGATGGAAAGAATATAAGATTATGGGAAGATAGATGGTTGTTGGATATTCCCCTGGCTGAACATTCATGTTTCATGGTGTGGAAAGGCCAATGCTAAATTTCTTTCAGAGTTTGGGTGTCTGATTACTAGGACTTTGAATGGGTCTCTCTCTCTCTATAGGGTGGAAACCCCTTTATAGGCTATTGATATCCTTTTTTATCTTCGATGGAAATATCTCCATATTAAAAGGATTCATTGGTCTGGGGTGACAATGCAAGTAGAAAGTTCTCTGTGACTTCTGCCATTTCTTTGCATTCCATTGAGGGGCAGTGGCCTTCTTGGGCTAAAGCATGGTTTAAAAAGTATACTCCTAAAGTTAATATTTTTTACTGGTTGGCCCTTCAAAACAAAATTCTAACCTTTGACAACCTTCAAATAAGGGGGTTCTATTTCCCTTATAGATGTTGTCTTTGTTGCAGGAATGTTGAATCAGTTCTTCATTTGTTTATCCATTGTGATTTATGTCATCACTTGTCTAGGCTCTATTTCTGTACAAATGGGATATATGTTGGATTTTCCCAAACTCTCTAGAATATTTATTATCTCAGAGGAAGTTCCCAAGATCTAATAAATACTCCATTGAAATTTAGAATCTCTTTGTTCCTTATATCTTTTGGCACATCTGGAAGGCAAAAAAAAAAAGAATTTTTAGAGATAAAGCTTCTCCCCCAGGTCTCATTTCTTAAAAACTCAATAGATAGATTTTTGAATCACTTAATTACTCTGAATTAAACAACCAAAGGGCCCAATTGGACTTTGAGAAAAGATGGAAGATATCCCTTCACCCTCAAAAAACTCTAACCCTAGGGAAGGGCTTGTCTAATTATCCCCACCACTTGGATGGATCAAGTTTAACTTTGATGGGGCTTCCAAAGGAAATCTAGGGAAGGCTGGTTTTGGAGGAATTGTTAAGAATTCAACTAGATGTTGCCTCGCAGTGGGGACTGGACCTTTGGATGAGAAATCTATTCATTTTGTTGAAGCTATGGGGGAATGGAAATGTCTTACTATTACTAAAGATTTGAAATGTGAAAATTTATGGTTGGAAGGGGATTCAATGAATGTAATAAAGTGTTTTGTTGGATCAAATAAACTATCATGGTCTATCAATTCTATGATTAAAAAAGCTCATGACATCATCAATTTCTTTAAGAGTGTGATCACTAAGAACACTTACCATGAAATTAATGATTTGATAGATAGGATAGCAAATTATTTTGTTAATTGCAACAAAATCATTACTTGAGAAGGGAAAATCTTAATGCCCCAAGATATATTTGTCATCATGCAATATAAAAGGACTATGAAAAAATTTGGCAATATCCTCAATAATTGTGATCATGAGATCTTGTCACTTTTACCATAATTATGGCATGGGAACGTGCTTCTACGGAGGCAGAGGGAATTTATATAATTCTAGTTCTCATGCTTTTTGGGTGTTCTTCATTGTGATTAAGTTGTGATTCTTTTTATGTAAAATCTATCTATCTGAGGTTGCTGTTGTGATTGATAACTCTAAGAGAATGGGAGGTGATCTTTGCAAGGAGGAAACAAACGATTATAGTAAATGAGTTGTGAATTTGAAAGTCTAGAAGAAGTTATCAAAAGGAAATATTATGCCTTTCATGGAGTACCTAAGAGGGTAAGATAAGGTCAGAGAAAAGATGGTTATTTAGAAAAAATTTGAGCATTGGTTGATGGGTCATTTTTCCTTGTATGGGTGTAGGTTTAAGCTCATGGCTGAGCTCATCACTACTATTATGGGTATGTTGCATGTTGGGTTAAGATTTTATCATGATAGAAAGATCTTGGATGGGGCTGTGAAAACATTTCCAAGGGATGATAATGAATGAGAGATGATCGACAGGCCTATTTCAGGCCCTAATACATTTGGGGCATTTTTCTGATGGTAAATTCCGACGGAGGATGCCCTTTTACTGAATTTGCCTTTTTTTGTAATTTTCCCCAATGAATTCATATGTACTTTGGTAATGTCTTGATTACAGTTATGTGTACGATGGGTACGAACAATATAAGAAAGAAAAGAAAAAATAGACAAAAGAAAATCACTTTTTCATGGATATAGCATGAAAACACAGTTCTCATGTGAGAAAATAGGAGTAGAAGTTCTAGCATTTTCTATAGTTCATGCGGGAGAAAATAGGAGCTGAAGGTCCAACATTTATTATAGTTCACACGGGAAAAAATAGGAGCAGAAGCTTTGACATTTTCTCATATGCATGTAGACGTACAGAGTTTAAACTAGGTTGTCAATAATTTCACTGTGAAGGTTGCAAATATGCCTCCAATTTCTAGGTGACTTCTCTATGTAAGTGTTATTTTAGCCTTAAAAATTTATGGAAAATTTTTAGATTATTTAGATTTCATTCATGTTATTATGGTAAATCTGTAGGGTCAATATTCCATAGAGATCCCCCTATTACTATGGTCTGGTCACCTTGATAAACTATGCAAGACCAGATGAAATAGTTGTGCTTGCTCCTGCTTTATCAAACAAAAATGAAAATTTTAGATCTTTAGGGTTTTAAAAGTGCTATAGTTTTATATAGGAGTTCGATCTAGGATCTTTAATTTTCTAGATTGAAAACACATTTAATATGTGGAAAGACTTCCTGAAACCTATATATATGCAAAGATAAGAAATCAGGGAAAAAACATTCTGAAGGTAAATAAAAAAACCTTATGTATCCACATTCGACACACAATCAGGATCAATTTCAGAATAATTCAGTCCCATTACATTTCAATTCCAAGAAGGAAAATTTTGAACAACTGCAGTTTTCTTCTACATGATAAATGAAAAGAATGCCCTAATTTCACTATTCTCTCTTAAAATTTGATATACTTTATTTCTGAATTTGGGCTTTGAATATGAAGGAATGGGTCCATAAAAAACCATAAAGAAATCAGAAGAACAAAATTATTATGGTGAGGAAGTGGAAAATCATACAAGACTTCAATAATAAGTAATTGGCATCATAATCAGGTCATCAAAAATTATAAGAAGTTCTCATCATCTTTGGAAAGGACAACATTTAGATTAGACATGAGAGTAGCAAACTCATACTCACTTCAGATCTGTTATAACCACATCCAGTTATCTTAAAACTTTTGTGGGAAGATTCTAGGGTAAATTGGGAAAGAGACATTACATCCTATGTCCATAAATTGAATTTCTCTTCCTTAAAACTAGATGACAACAAAATAAATATAGAAAACACACTAGAAAAAAACCATAGCAAATACAATGGATAAAACCAAACTTGTCCTTGCACTCTTTGACAGGAACTCCCTTAGTTTGAAACACTTGTTTTAAGATAGGAATTCCATTAGTGAGTGAAATTTAAATCAATTATTTCCTTGGAAGACACTTCCCAAAATTTTATTCCTAAAATGTATATAAGTTCATTCTCAACACTTGCAATAACCTACTACAACATTTGTTTCTAGATGTCATTAAGAACGGTGATGATTGTAGTTCAAGAAGTTGTAATTTGTTGAGTCAATTTGTATATAAAATTGGAGTGATAGATCATTACAAAATAGTGATATCAATAGTATCAGTCAAATAAACTATTCCCTTCCCTTTACAAAATTACACCCATAAGACCCTAATGCATAGTTACACGTTGATATACACCAAAAAGGAGGATTACATTGCTATAAAACCAATCCCACTATTATATTATGTCATTGCTATATTCATCCTTGTCACATTCAAAGGCCCCAATAGGTGGATCCATAGCCACTGGGATATTTTATGCCTCTTCCCAATTCATTTATTTGTCCTCTCAGTTCTTGTTGATCAGTAGGGTCTCTTTCACAATATCAATGTATTTCTCTTTGATAAACATATTCAAGCTATCCAATTCTTCCTTGTTCATCTCATCTACATAATTTTCAAAGTAGTTATCAGATAGTATGTCTTCTTTATAAATAATCATGGCTCCTTCCCGCACGAAGATCATGAATTTGTCTTTGTGGATATCCAGAACTGCATATACCTAAGACATAATATAAAAATGGGTGAGTTTACAGTTATACTCGGTAAGAACTCTCCTCTTGTGTTAGAAAAAATCTTTATTTATCTTCTTCTAGATAAACCATAAGATCTCAGCAGTGAGAGAAAACCAAAACAAATTAAGAGAAAGGTCAAAAGGCTCAACCAAACTAGCTAAGACCTCTTGCCAAGATAGCTCAGGTCTACTATTCCATCTAATAGGGTATATATATCTGTGTGTGTGTGTGTGTGTGTGTGTGTGTGTGTGTGTATATATATATATATATGATGTACATATATATAGATATATATATATATATATGATATATATGTATGTATATATATATATGTATGTATGTATGTATATGTATATATAATGTACCAAGAAATAAAGAACAAATTATGGAAGCCAAAACATATCAAACACATGGTGTCATCTAGAGACCGACCAATTAAAACCCCAACAATGATTAATATTCTCGAAAATGGAAGTGTTATCTTTCAACAAATTGTAGATAGGTTTGGTTGAAGCATTTAAAAGTAGTCTACTATGGAGTCCTCGACTTGCAGGACCGACCCCAGAGGCTTCAAAGTTTGCGGAATGAAAGGTCATAATTCTGGGTGGACATTTTTTATTTAAACCCACTAAGGAGAAGATTTTGCAATTACATTGTCAAAGTTTCCATTAGGGGACCAAGGAAAATCCCTAAACAGAGACTATCCCACATTCTAGAAACCTTTTTTGAGAATTATTTCTTGCATATTATTAATCTTAATAAATATTACAAACAATCCTTTCTGTACCACTCTACTGAAATTGACATAAATACCAAGCTTTTTGCCCCAAACATTGTTAAACCAGTCATCAATAAATTTCCTAGCCAGCAAGAATTTGTTATCCATGCAAACAAAGAAAATAGAAACATTTTTTAATATATTTTGTTATGTTTTGATTTCTCTTACCATGTCTTCATTTGGGGTCAATGAAAATGTTTTCAACCCAAGATGAGGGAGCTTACCCTTTTCTTCCCCTCTAGGGTCTACATTTTTAGGAAGCCACCATTTCCCACTCCACATCCATCGGTTCTGGCATGCACACTTCCATCAACTCTAAATGTAGTGTCTCAGAAAATCCTTCCATTGAAACTCGTTGTTTCTGGGCACTAGGAACCATAACTATCTGCTAGAATATCTTTGAAGGATATGCTAAAAACTTGTGGAGATTGGGTATTAATACTATTTTTATTGTTATCATTAATATCCCTCCCCATATTTTCATGATTTCCAACACCCTTCACATGCTCCATGTAAGGGAAATCAATCACACCGGAGGTCTGAAATGTTCGGCCTTAACTGGCACCAACATATGAACGAAGGAAAACACAAGGGAAACAAAGAAATAAAAGCAAAGTGAGACAAATGAGAAAAAACAATCAAAGAAAATTAAAAACCAAGCAAAAATCAAGAACATGTGACACCACTAACACATGTCACATGAACTCTGCAAGTACGGGAAATGGGATCCACATGCCCAACTTATAAAGGCACTTCCTAAATATTATTTTCTCTTCATATTATAATGAAAGTTGATAACAATAATTGATTGATTATTATTATTATTATTATTATTATAGTCATCTTATAATTTATTGGATTCATATAGTAAGGTCGTATAGTAGATATATGAATGTATGCCTAAATAATAATACTCAGCATAGTTTATAGCATTGAGCCATCCTTAGAATAAATATATGTATATGTATCTGTATGTATGTATGTATGTAGATATATTTATGTACATATATACCTATACATACATATCACTAAAAATTTTCCAAATATATTATACATTAGTTATCCTTGTGTATATAGCATCAGTTGTCCACTCAATGGTTATGTCTTTGGGATTTTAAAAACTAACATGAACATGGAGTTTTTGATTTGAAAGTTATGTTTACATGGCAGCGACCATTTTTTTGTTTTACCTAGCAGAATGAAGAAAAAACAAATAAACAAAAAAGTAAGAGAGCTATATTGTAAGTAATAAAATTCCACTAACATGGTTGTAGCAACATCTTTCTATTAATAAAATTCAAATTATTGTCTTCAAGAGTTATCTTTTTCGGAGTGAAAACACATGTTAGATATGTGCTTTTGTGACTTCATCAATTCCTCAAGTGAGTATGTATGTATGTATGTATGTATGTATGTATGTATGTATGTATGTATGTATGTAGATATATTTATGTAAATATATACTTATACATACATATCACTAATTTTTTCCAAATATACTATACATTATGTTGGATACTATTACTAACCCACACATGCATTTGTGTATCATACGACCAAAGCTACAACATTAACACTCCCTCTTAGTTAGGCAGGATGATCACAATTTATACAAGATGTTATTTTTTAGAATGCAATAAAAATATCAACAATAACAAAACATCTTTTCATAACTAACTTTTCAATATCTATATATAACTAGGTCTGATAAGATTTGTGTACTTTCTGCATCATTTTATAAATATAGATACATGGGATCATATATTCTCTATCCTACCACAAAAATGTGTGCGTTCCTACAAATAATTTTAGTCACAATATCTGAGAAACATTGTAGGCATCATTGTAAATAAAACATAATTGATCTGCATACCCAAATTATGCAAATAAACCTTATCCCCCAATTCACGATAGACACAGCAGGGTCCAAAACCATCTTTAAGTTTTGGACCCCTTAAAGATGGTTTTGGACCCCGATGTATCTATCTAGAATTGGGGAAGATAAGGTTGATTTGCATCATTTGGGTATACAAATAAATTATGTTGTGTATGCATAAATTTGTGACCATGACGCCTATAATGTTTCTCAAATGTTGTGTCCTAGGACTCCTTATGACCCCTTATGATCCCTAATAATACATGACCCTTTAGTATCCCTAAGAATACATCTTAGAGGTCTTCAAGGGTAGTAATTAAGGGGTTGTAAGGGTTCCTAGGAGGGGCTAAAGGAAAATCTTCCACCTTCATGCAGTTGGCCCTATTTAGTAGAGAATATTAAACTATTCTTGAAACAAAGTGAAGAATTTTCTCACTTTCTTAGGAATCATAGTTGAATTATACCTTGTGATAAATGGTTTTACATATCATGTAGGTGCAATCTATGGAACTCAATGAATCATTTAGACTACAAAATGCACATGGATATGTTATTGTAGATGATCATCGAGAGGAAAAATTTAAATTAGTAGGTACTCTGAATGCCATTCTCGCCTCTTGGAATTTTGAGGATATCTTGTACTTTTTTTATCTTAATTAGTAAGTTCTCATTGCTTGAAATTCCTAAATACATTGTATTTACCCTGTAAAGCATTGCAGAACCTATACTATAGTAAAACATCATTTCATAACTAACTTTTCAATAACTATATATAACTAGGTCTAAGAAGATTTGTGTACTTTCTACATCATTTTTCTTAGTTTTTGAAGGTTACAGACCGAAGTTTCTAAACCCCAATTTTTGCTTCCTATGAAGAAGGATCATGTCAAGTAATATAAGTGAACATCAAAATAGGGATCATAGGATCACTAGAGAACTGTGGTCTAACTTGAAAAAAAGGGTGATGGAAAATGTTATTGTTCCTGCAAAAATTGTAAGGGCTTAAATCGTAGAAGACTGCTACTCAAAAAAACTAAGAGACATTGTTGGGACCATGGTCACATTAAAAGGGGACATGATTATCGTCCAATGATAATTTGTTAATTATATATTGTTAACAATTGATACACATATGAAATCACTTGATGATGAGATAATCATGATCAAGGTTTATTCATGTTCAATTTTATATAGGTCAATCTCCCCAGGGACTCTTGTACTCTTCTTCCCAACCCTATGAACAAGAATGTGATCATAACTAAGTGGGTATTCAGAAACGAGTTGAATGAAGATGGAAAAGTGGTTCAGAACAAAGTTAGATTGGTATGCAAAGTGTATTCATAGATGGAAGGTATTAATTTTCAAGAGACCTTTTCCCCTGTAAATACAATTTGAAGCTATTAGATTACTTCTTGCATATACAACTTACAAAAACTTCAAAGTTTATAGGATGGATATTAAGTCTATATTCTTGAATGGTGAGTTAGAGGAATATGTTTACATTGAACAACCTAGTGGATTTCCACAAACCAATGAAGGAGATATGGTTTGTAAATTGTAGAAAGCATTGTATGGATTCAAGAAATCCCGTAGAGTATGCCAGATTGGACAGGTACTTGACAAAGATTGGATTTAGTAAAGGTACAACTGACAGTAATTTGTACTTCAAAGTAGTTAATGATAATATCTCGATTGCTGAAGTTTTTGTTGATGATATCATATTTTTTGGTGGAGATGAATTGAGTAAAGGATTTTCTAATGAAATACAAAAAGAATTTGAGATGTCTATGATAGGTGAAATGAAATTATTTATGGGATTGCAAGTTACACAGTTGGATAAGGGAATTTTCATTATACAGTCCAAGTATGTTAGAGTGTTATTGAAAAGGTTTGTTATGGAATATTTAAAACCAGTTGGAACTTCTATAGTTACTAGTTGTAAATTGACAAAAGATGATGAATACCCTTGTGCAAATTAAATAAGATACAAATCTATGGTTGGTGGATTATTATACTTATGTCATACTGGACCTGATATAATGAACGTTGTTTGTATTGTGTAAATATTTCAAGTAGAAGCGAAGGAATCACATGAAGTTGATGTTAAAATAATATTTAGATACTTGAAGGGAACATTTGACTATGTCTTGTGGTTCAATAAGGAGAATGATTTTACACTTTGTGCATATACTGATGTAGATTGGGAAGGAAAAGTACAAGTGGTGTTATGTTCTTCTTGGGTGAGAGACTAATCACTTACACAAGTAAGAAGCATGATTGTATCTCACAACCTAATGCTAAGGCTGAGTATGTTGCTATTGCTATTAATTGCACTCAAGTTATTTGGATGAAGAAAATGTTAAAAGATTTGAGGATAAACATTGATGAACCTATTGTTATTTAATATGATAAATCAAGTGTTATAAATATTTCAAAGAACCATGTGCAACATTCAAAGACAAAGCATATTTCTATTAATTAGAATTTCTTGAGAGATAGAGTCAGTGAAAAGGAATTAAAATTAGAGTATGTATAGATACTAAGGAATAGATTTTTTGTATGTTTACAAATCATTTGTACCAAAGGATAAATTTGAGTATCTCATGCATAATCTTGGGGTGATAGAAAATATTGGTCAAAGATAATGATGCTAAGGATGGCATCAGTCTGGAACATTATTATAATATCATTCTCTAAATTGATGAGTTGGGGACTATTCCTTAGGGGGAGTAGTCTTGAGGATCTTATGGATCGATATTGTAAAGTTTCAACACACTTTTGAGGCAAGTATAGTTATTTTGGTTTCTTTATTCCTTTTCTATTGGTCTCAAAGGGGGAGAATATTGTGTGAAAAACCAAGTTGTGTTCATAGTTTTGAAGCTGGATATTCAGAGTGACTAGATGGATATGTTATCTCTTAGTATTTTTGTGTATTGATCCATTTTTTATATCAATCAATGCCAAAGGGGGAGATTGTTAGAAGATTATTGAGAATGTCAGAGATTGTTGATTACACCTTTTCTATGTGTGCTAACATTAATTTTTTTTATTGATCTCAAAATACTATTACTATTATAGATAGTGTGTTTTGTTCAGTAGAGATGATTTGATTTCTGCAGGTGATATGTTGAAGATCTTTTGCTTCGATTGTAAGTAATGGTTCAGATATGTCTATAGTTGATTATGGTCTACTTACATAGATTTACATGACTGTTGGAGTGAGATATGATTGATTTATCAGGTACTAGTATTTCAGTGTTCCTGTTGTTTAGGATGTTTCAGAGGTTAAGGTTTTCCTTCGGTATGGATCATTTTGGTTCTTTCAGTGGATGCAAAGTTAGTAGATTCTTTGAGACTTAATATTGTTTTCTCAACTAGTGGTGTTCATGATTCAGAGTTCAAAGTTCAGTGTTCATGATGACCAATACAAAGATGAGTTTAGATTTCAAGGTTTAGACGTTATGGATGCTTGAGCAGTTATTCACGTTTCTTATAGTTGTTCTTGGATTGTGTTATGATCATGTTGATGATTCACGGTGATCACATTTGGTGATTTTCTATCATGTTGGCATTTATTCATTTAGGTATTAGCCGAATTGGTGAAGTAATGTGTTGCAATTCATGTCGTGGATCTAGCGAAGTTGTTGTGTATTCTTGGATGATTTTTTGGGTCCTATCAAAGTCCTAGCATACTTGATTTAGATTGTATTATTTTTTGAGATTATCATTTGAATATCATTTATTTATATTTTTCCTAGCTGGCCTTGTTGTTGATTATTCATTATAATATGTATAAATGGGAAATATTTGTGATTACAAAGTATGTGGTGCAAAGAGAAGAGAGAGATGTATGTATGCTACAACTGTGGTATGAATTTTACTTCATTGGAATTGTACTAGAATAGGAGATGTTGTATGTCATTTTGTTTATATCAAACAGGTTGTCCACCCTTTGTAAGTGCTGTCAATGATTGATTGGTGAACCCGACTGAGGGCCATCATTGTATTGTGAGAAGTGTTCTCTAGCCAGTGGACATGTGGATGCAAGTTCATTCCTTTGTTTTATTTGTTCTTAACATACCATTAATTTTAGAAGAGTACATCTATCTTGTGGGTTTCACTCCCATTGGGGTTTTCCCTTAACCGAGTTTCCTTGTGAATAAATATGATATTGTGAATTGTGTATTGTGGATCTTGCATTATTGTTTATCTTTTAGATATGTAAGTTGTTTAATTTTAAAGTTAATAACTGTGAGTACAACTAATTCACCCCATCTCAATTTTTCTCATCTTCTTTTGGCTATATAGCAAAGACTACATTCTACTAATACTGGAACAATATATTGAAAAAACAAATTGGCATTCTCACATTAAAAGACATGATCATGGCATCATGGTTGCATTCATTAACAAATAATAATATGTGCTATGGAACTATGGTGAGTGCAATACATTACACCTTATAGTCATGAGTGATGACAAACAAATATTTAACTACCCCCATGTAATGCCTTGGAAATGGCTAAAATCAACATCAATAATGTATCAGTAATATTATCTAACTGATTCAAGGAAGCGCAATAAAAAGTTAGATTATTACCATTGGCAAATATGATGTGATTTGATAAGGATTTGAATATTACCAGGCAATAATTAGAAAAATAAACGTCAACAATCACATTAATGGATAGGGAAGACAATACAAGAGCCAACATAATAGTATTGTTGCCTACATGAAAGATAATCAATTTAAATTAAAAATATATTAAATTGTGGAAAATAAGTAGTGGTCAAGAGCGATCAAAAGGAATAAGTAAAAGATGTGGTTCTTGAAGAAAAATCCATACAAGTGATAAAGCATGACTATTCCTTCCATATTGAAGGGTATTTTTACGGCACGTCAATGATTCCATTAAGTAGTAAGGGAAGAGATTAGAAATTAAATTGGGGATTACTGATGATTATATTTAGTGCTCATCAGATCTAAAAGGAAATAGTTCCATATTTATATGTGGGAAAACAAGGGATAATGACAAGCTAGCATGTCGTAAAATATCTATATGTCAATACCCTTTTATATAATATTACAATTGAGTACTATTAAGAATTAGCATTAATGTTATTTTATAATATCGAAAGATTGGGATTATTATTTACAATTGTACTCATCAAATAGAAGAAGATCACAAAGGAAAACATATCATGTAATATTGACAGCAAGCATCTATGATTTTAATTTCAGATTTACAAAATATTAGATCTTAATTTTATTAAGAATAAAGAACTCATGTGTGTACGTGTGCGCACGCATGTATAAACACACACACACACACACACACACACACACATAGATATGTGTGTGTGTGTGTGTGTGTACACATGTATACATTCATTAGGAGAGAATTGATGAATTAAGGCTTAAATATGTATAATGGATTAGTTATTATTTCTTAATTCAACTTGATTTAAATGCATAGTGATGTATGTTAATCATTGGGATTGGGTACCTTCCTAGTAGGGAACATTACAAAGAATAAGTAAAGTTAATTTCCAAGCAAGATCAAAACCTTAATTGGGAATTTTATGGTAAATTAAGTAAATTCCCAATAGGGTACATTACACACATCTTCCCAAGTCAGAAATAGGGTAACATATAGCACATTACTAGTCCACCCAAAAATACAAATTCCAAATGAATTTACACAATCTTAATCACACTAAGGCAGAGCATGGCCTAAAGACAACTCATCATAACTTACAATGTTTTTTTTTAAACCACAAAACACATAGTGTAAGAAAGAAAATAAACCTTGTTGTCGCAAGAACTCCATAAATTACCCAAAAACCTAACTCCCCACGAAATGAATCACCAAAAATATCAATCACTTTCATGCAAACCATAAAGAGATGTTCCTCAAACACCAAAATTATTTCCAAACACTTCTTGCATACTATCATGTTAACACAAGTTAGTGCATCCAAATAGATATAAAGCACTTCATACCCAAAATGCGAGGAAACACAGTCATAAGAAAAAGCATTGTCAAACAGAATTGTTGCACATTTCATCATCTAAAATATAAAATAAGCCATTGAAAAAATATTATAAACATGTTTGGAGAAATACACAACTATAGAAGCATCGATGCAAAGAAATGTAGAGCATTTTCTTGATTAGTCTTGACAAACAACCAAATTTCAAACACCCTACATTTATCAAATACATCAACGAAAACACAAGGGAGATAAAAATATAGAAGTGAAACACCACAAAAAATAAAATATAACTTAAAAACCACAAGATCATAACATTAAATTTGGAGATATTTAGAGCATTCTTCCACATATGGGTATGTGCAGGATCATGGTGTGCCAAACTATGCCCTTAAGTGGCAATAAAAATTCAGAAAATTGGGATTCGACAAGTTGACATAAAAATTTGAACTAGTTATCAATATTATATTAAAAATGTGTAAGAAGAGAATTTGTTAAAAAATGAATGTATTTTCTAAGTTACTAGCCCTTTTTTGAAAAAAAAATTCTATATGTTGAAAATTTCAAATTTCAAATTTCAATGCAGTAGTACAAAATTTTTAGGAAAAAGATAAGAAGTAGGTGTATGTATGACCACCTTAAACACAATCAAATGATAATATTTTTTACAGGATTCTATATATAAGTAGTAGACTCGTGTTCGGATGTGATGCATTTTTTTTTTGTAATTTTTTTCTAAGTAAATAAATAATTAGGATTTTTCTACTACAACTTTTCCATAATATAAAAACTCTCATGTCTAACCACCTTAACTTAGTCTTGTAACGTCTCCAAAGAAGGTTCACAAAAATTTAATGTGGTGAAATAGGGTAATTACATTTATAGGAAGTAGACAAAGACTTTACCACAAAGGAAACCCGATTGGCACAAGGTAAAGTGTCAATTTTTTATCTTCTCATTGTTGGGGCCTTGGGTTTGGTTCCTCCTTCCCATAAGAGAAGGAATCGTAAAGGTTATGCAATCTAATATATGAAATTAAGTGCTATAAAATGATGAAGAGGACAATGTAATTACCTTGAGGCCTAGAGAGGAGGCACATTTAGATCAGAAAATAGATTGTCAAACTGTATCATAAACCGAAATAGAGTTGGATCTAGAATTAGGGAGCTATGATCTACAAACTGTGAAATTTGAATTTCCCAAGAATAGGTTGACTTGGAGGTATAGGTAAAACTTGGGTATGGGTCGAGGTCACCCTATACCTACACTGCCAAAAAATATGAGATCTGAATGTTCGATAGAAAGTGTAACTAAATCAGCAAAATCTGATCCTGAAAACCTCTAAATCTGCTCGTACACATAAGAAAAATGGAATTTGTTGGGGGGAGGGGATTGCCTCAGTCAAGCCCCTCTTTAGGAATTAACCTTAAATTAAAATAAATAAATTTCTAGCATGTAGTAAATATTTGATCTAAACAATAGAACAGATCATATCATCTAGATACAATTGCGTGTAATATGTGATCAAATATATTAATACAATAGCCTTGACTCAACAAAAAATGAAAAGTAAATCATGTAATAAAAAACCTCATGTATCGATGCAATGTAATTTGCCTCAATATGAAATTGAAGATGAAATATTGAGTGTCATGTAGATCTCCTCCTTAGATGGCTATTCCTTGGTCTCCAAAGATGCTAGATCTATAGAAGGAAATGCATGCTTGAACTCCTTGAATGTTTATGCTTGAGTACTTGAAAGATATTTCTCATCGTATTCGTGATTTTAGATTGAATGTAGATTGAATGTGTATATTGTTTGATGGAAAAATAAAGTGAGAGGGCCTCCTTTTATACCAATTTCAGGCATCAAAATTGAAAGGGCCAACTGCACTAGATGGGAAAAGGTCAATACCTTGCATCAGGGCACGGAGGCCAATAAAAATTCACCTCCAGGGTACAAGTATAGGTCAAGGTTGACTTGTATCTAGAGGTGCCAATCTCAGGGCAAAAATCTCACATCACAAGAAGTATTGAGGGGATCATGGGAAATATGATGAAATAAGCAAGAACATTAGTTGTAAATGCATTTAAATTTAAGAGGGAAGTGAATTTTGTGATTGAAGGGATAAATGGGACATGGAGCATAGAAATTAAAGCCAGTCTAGATTTTTGTGCAAGATTGGAGGAATAAAAAGGACCTTGATTCAAATTACAGGGATAATTGAATGCATTAGGAGGTCCTAGATGTAGGAAACACACTAAGGAGGGATAAAAGGTCCCAAAAAGTGCACCAAAGTATGTGTTTACTTTTTAAAGAAGTACCAGTCTAAAATTCATCAAATTGAAAAATTTGTTTTCTCTTTGTAGGTGAAGCATAGAATGTGATGCATAATTCGGATTTCAAAAATGTTATACCATTTCGAAATTATAGTTGTTTTTAAATCAGGAATTTGGAGGTAACTCAATTAAAAAATAACAAATAATTACTTATTCAACTCAAAATTTGACAAAAATTATATTGATGGAAAGTTGAGAATCTCCTTAAGATATCCTTTTTGTTTCATCAAATTCAGGTGAAAAAAAAGTTGTCAGTTACATGGTCGAAGTCAGGTGATTAGAGGAAATATGGAAAAGACATTTTTTGGTTGACCATGTAGGTTTGGCATCCCAAAGACAAAACCCAAGGCAAATCCTGAAGCAAATCCTAGTTGTGTCTAAGCTATCGGGTACCTAATATACATTGGGTACCCGATAGGTATCAAGTACATGATAGCTATCCCATACCCGATACATTTGAATAAATTAAAATGAAATATATATGATAATAATATAATAAATTATAAGATTAACCTTGTGTGGGGGATAAGTTATCTCCTAGTTATTATGCTCTCATATAGTCTTGCCAATATAAGAAAGCATATCTACATTGTTCTCATTAGTTGAAGGGGTTCAATTAATTTAGTTATTGTATCATTTATGAGGATAGAGTTTGTTCTTGTTCATTTTGTTCTCTTTTTTTATTGTGTTATTCATTGGCCTCTAGACCTTGGGTTGTTGCTATTGTAAAATTATTAGTTATGGTATCTGAGCCTTTTAAGAGCCATTGCATAGTTGTCTTGGAGAGATCTTGATACATTCATGGTTGGCATCCTCACAAATCTAAGGACGAGAAAATTTTAGGAGCACCCTACACCAAATCAAAGCTTTCCATTGTGATGAAGAGGTTGTTCCAACAAATTTTGACTTTAAATTTTCCTACATTGGGTGAAAGTTGAATTGGGAAATTGAAAAATCCCCCCTGTCCCTCGGTCATACAGATGCGTATACATAGTACGCAGGTATAAGTTTTTTTTTAATTTATTTTTATTTTATTTTTTATTTTTTTCCTTTTAAAAAAATAGTAGAAAAACAATATTTAGGGGGCATTTTTTTTTAAATAAAAATTTGAAACCCTACAGGTACTACAAGCTTTGCTAGTACCAGCCTCTTACCACGACAATGGGGGGCCCACAACATTTTTAATTTTTTGTATCAATGTTTTTAAATTAATTTTTTAATAATAATTTTCAAAAAAAAAAGAAAACTTTTTTTAGATTTTTAATATTAAAAAAATTCTTTATTAAATATTTTTAATAAATTTTTTCATTAAAAATGTGTTTTTTTCTTTATTACTATTAATAAAAAAAAAAATAGTGCCCTTTTTTTTTTTGAACAAGGACAAAGGAATAGCTGAGGTTCCACCCTCCATAGGTGAAGAGGAAAAGCTGGAGTTGATGCCACCCTCGGTGGCTAATGAAACAGAATCAGAAGATCTAGAACTTGAGGAAGGTGAGATCGTCCCCCCCCCGGAGTTAGATATGGGGGGCTCTGGTCCTTCTCCTGATCTATCTACGAAGGAACCTGTTCTCCAGCCCTTGACGGAGCCGGTAATGACCCCCCTGATGCCCCCCTGAGGGGAGGATGACTATCCCTACTAAGGAGGAACATCTTGCCATTGTGGTTGCTCTCGAGTTACAAGCCCCAAAGATGGATGCAAAACCCCCCCGCCAAAGGTTGTGAAGAAGAACTCCTCCAGCTCCCTAGATGGTTCGGAGGATGAGGATGGGGAATGGAAAACATAGAAAAAGAAAACCAATCATAAAAAGGTCGATGTGGGAATGGAAACACCCAGAAGAAGGCCTTCAAAATGGGCAAGGAGATCAAGAGGGTCCACAAGGGATGTTGTAGCAGGTAGGCAGCAAACCCTGGAATCTAGTTTCAAAAATAAGAGATGAATTGCCTCTCTTGGAATGTGAGGGATTTGAATAGCTTCCTTAAACAAAATGTTGTCAAACACTACATCTTTGATCTCAAGCTAGATGTTCTACTCTTACAAGAGTTTAAGATGTCTGCTAGTAATTTTGCTACCCTGGCACCTTATCTTTGGTTAGGGGCTTCTTTCCTTTACTCTAAAGTTGTGGGTGCGTCTGGTGGTATTGCTATGCTCTGGAACCCTAATAGAGGCCAGTTGGCTGCTTCTTCCCCTAACTTCCTTGCTATCACCTTCAGGAAGAATGGAACTGAATGGACCACCTTCAATATTTATGCGCCTAACACCTAGTATGGTAGGGCTTCCCTGTGGGTTGATCTTGGCCATCAGCTGGATCAGAATTGTTCAGCGAACTTTCTGTTGGTAGGTAATTTCAACACCCCCCTTTATCCCTCAGAAAAGTGTGGTGGCCTAATGGATTACTCGGATAGCATGGGGGAGCTGGCTGATTTTAACTCTTCCACAGATCTTCTTGACATCACTCTGAAGTGGAACCCCTTCACTTGGTCCAACAATAGGAAGGGTACCAACCTCATCCAAGTGAGGCTTGATCGGTTCCTGGCCACCTCTTCATGGAACCTTTGCCTAAACTCTTCCTTGTCTACCCTACCTAGAACTACTTCGAATCATAACCCCCTCCTTCTCTACTGGCTTGACACCCCCAAGGTCAGCCTGGCACCCTTCAAATTTGAAATTATGTGATGTTCTCACCCATCCTTTAGAGATCAAGTGAAATTCTGGTGGAAGACTAATATCAGGGGTACTGCTATGTTTAGAATAGCCCAAAATCTTGAAATTATCAGAAGGGAGGTTAAAGGGTGGGGAAAACACAACTGTAGAGACTTCCACAAAGAGAAAATGGACCTCTCTAAAACCTTAGACTCACTCCAGGCCCAATTGGCATCTGGAAGCTACCCACCCCAGATTCATGTGGAGGAGGAATTAACTAGACACAAGTGGCAGGAAACACTGAAAAAGAAGAAATCTACTGGAAGCAGAGATCCAGAGTCCAGTGGCTTGCTAAAGGGGACAGAACATGACCTTCTTCCATAGGTCTGCTAGCATCCATAAAAGAAGAACTACCATCTCTTCTATTATGGATGAAGGAGGGAACGAAGTCAAGGAAAAGGATAAATTAACCAGGTTGCGGTTAACTAATTTAAGGGGTTGTACTCTGAGAAGGGACCTACATGTCTGAATAGCATCCAAAACCATCTTCTAGACCACATCCAAAACCATCTTCTGGACCACATCCAAATTTCTATTACTCTTAGTGATAATGACATGCTTACAAAGCAGGTCTCTAGTGAGGAGGTCAAGAAGGCAGTCTTCGCTATGGGAGCTTACAAAGCCCCCAGACCGGACGGATTTCCCCTGACAGTTTTTTAGGAGTATTGGGAAATTGTGGGGACTGATGTTACCAGGGCTGCCAGAGAATTCTTTAGGACTGGGCACCTTCTCAGACAGCATAATCAAACCTACATTGTGCTTTTCCCTAAGCATGATAATCCCACTTCTATGTTGGATTTCAGACCCATTAGCCTCTACAATACCTTCTACAAGATCCTTACCAAGATCTTAATTGGCAGACTCAAGCCTCTACTTGACAAGATTATCTGTACTACTTAGAAAGGTTTTGTGCTAGGTAGACAGATCCTAGATGCAGCCATTGCCACCCATTAAATTATCCATTCTATGGACAGAAGCAAGGTCCCAGGTATGGCCTTTAAACTGGATATCTCTAAAGCTTATGATAAAGTTAACTGGTCTTTCCTGCCTAAAATTCTTGCTAAAATGGGCTTTAATGAGAAGGTTATCTAGATTATACAAGAATGTACTCAAACTGTTAGCTTCTCTATTCTTGTCAATGGCTCCCCTGGTGGCTATTTTATTCTGGAGAAGGGTCTTAGATAGGGAGGCCCTCTCTCCCCCTACCTCTTTATTATGGTGGCTGATGTGTTTAGCAGGAATCTATGTATGCTATCCGCTACGGGAAAAATAAAAGGCATCAAACCTGCTTCTACCCTTCCTCAGGTGGTGTTAGAATAGTTTGTGGATGACACTTTCCTCTTTGGGTATTCTTCAGTGATTGAGGCTAGAAATTGGAAACAAATCCTTGAAAGTTATGCATGGGCTTCTGGACAGTGTATTAACTATCAAAAGAGGAGGTTGTTCTTCTTCAATACCCCCATGGAGTTACAAAATAAGGTGCTTCAAATTCTGGGTTGTCTGGCAGCCTCGCTCTCTTCTACCTACCTTGGCCTCCCCCTCACGGTCAAAGAGTTGTCCCAAGATTTATAGAATTCCATCCTTGAAAGAACCCAAAGGAAACTTGCTGGTTGGAAAGGGAAGCTTCTAAGAAATTCTAGCAAACTTCAACTGGTGGCCTCCACTCTCCAAGGGATCCCTGTTTACTTCCTATCCCTCTTTAAAATTAGAAGCAACATGGCCGATAAACTTGAAAGGATTCAGAGAACCTTTCTTTGGGCGGGGTCTGAAGAAAAGAGGAGGATTTTTCTTGTCAATTGGGACACTGTCTGCCTCCCGAAAAGAATGGGTGGCCTGGGTCTAAGAAAAATAGGTCTGATGAATAAGGCCCTTACTACAAAGGTGGCATGGAAGCTCATAGAGGGAAAAGTGGACTGGTGCAGATTAATGGAAGCTAAGTACCTCCAAGGACATCCCTACGGGAGGATGTTCCACAATAGTGACCTCCCCAGTGGATCCAAACTCTGGATGAACTTATGTAAATGTAAGACCCTTCTATCTAAAGGAGCTTTTTGGAAAATTGGAAATGGGAGATCCATCAAATTTTGGAATGACCACTGGATCATGAATCAACATAACTTGGGCCATATAATCAAACCCCTTATCGACTATCTCAGACCTACCCTAGGTAATAGAGTCTCTAGCTACATCAATGGTAGAGAATGGATGGATATACCTAATCAGTTAAGGGACAGCCTAGACCTGCAATACTTGGCCAAGGATCTCATGGAAAACCTGACTAATATAATAATTTTGGGGTGTGATGACTCTATTATATGGGCCCCCACCTAGGCTGGTACTTTCTCTGTTAAATCTACTTACAACTTGCTTCTAAAGGAGGAGAGTAACCCAGGGGACTGGAAGAAGGTGTGGATCCCTCAGCTCACGCCAAAAATAATTTTTTTCTAGTGGACTCTAATGTATGGTAAGGTCCTAACCCAAGATAATATCATAAAGAGAGGCTTCTCCATGGAAAATAGATGTGTCCTATGTAAGAAGGAGGAAGAAATGGTAAACCACCTTTTCATCCACTGTGACTATGCCACCAACATTTGGCAAGGGATTATCAGAAAATTGGGTATCTTGTGGGCCCTAGGAAGAGAAGTGCATCAATTTAACAACTGGACATCCCATTCCAATCACCCCCTACTCCAACTCCTCTGGCATATTCTTCCCCCCACATATGCTGGACCATTTGGAAGGAAAGGAACAACAGGAATTTCAGAGAAAGTAGTAACCAGCCTGAGACTTGTCTCCATATTGGAACTAAGCTCCTATGTGAGAATGCCAGGATGGCTAAATGGAAGCTCCCCTCTTGTCCTCCTACTACCTAGGAAGTTAGAATTACTAATATCTAGAACCTCCTAGATGGGTTCTCCTGGTTTGACGATGCGAAAAGGATAGCTAGAAATGCTACCAGATGGACCGCCCCTCCCAGAGGATGGACAAAATTAAAATTTGATGGGGTGGTAAATAATCTTGGTCATGGAGGGGGCGGTGTGCTGAGAGATCACAATGGCACTTTCCTACTGGCTTATGTTGGGCCTATCAATAACTGCATTGTCACCCAGGTGGAAGGAACGGCCCTTCTCTGGGGGATTAAATGAACCTCAGACTGCTGGAAATTGAGGGGGATTCCAAAGTGGTTGTTGAGGCCGTCAATACTGGTGCTAGTGCAGGATGGCATGCTAGACCTATCATTATGGAGATCTGCAAGCTTCTCAACAGCTTCTAGCACACGACTATAGGACACACATACAGAGAGGGGAATTCGGTTGCTGACTCAATGGCAGCAATTGGCCTAAAACAAATCAAACTCAATAGTTGGAGGGTGATTAGTGACTTACCTCTGGTGACTCAGAAACTCATCGTGGGAGAAATGAATATTATTGTTTAAATATGCCAAGCTGTCATATTCATTATGAATCCTTACTCGATCACGTGCTGGCGTGTTTGGGTGATTTTCGCGATTATGAAAAGGAGAACTCAAATTCCCATAAAGAATTATCATTACCTTTTGAACATGTGGAGTAAGAGTTGTCTAAATCAAAGGTTTTTTTTGGCTATCCTTGGTATTATTACTATTAATGGCACCTGGAGATCCATTAGATCTGGTGGTATGGAGCCCATTTTCCAAAATTTTCAAGACCAGCATTTTATGTTTAAGCTTTCCTCGGAAAGGCTTTACAAAAACAAGTGGTTTTTTATGGCCTGCAAAAATGCTCGGCTCTTAGATTTCAAAGATATTATGGCGTAGGAGGAGAAGACTCTTGAAATGGGAGGCAACATTCTCCACATTGAGCCTGATAAAATCGACGAGGCTTTCACTTCTGATGTGTTGGTGACTCATTACTGCAAAGAAACTAGCATATGGGATTTCATGGAAAGAATGAAAGGTGGGCATGATGAGCGAATCTCCAAATAATTTGTCTCTTCCTGGAACAATAGGAGTGTCTCGGTTGGGGGCATTCACTTCCAACTGAATCAAGAGGTCATAGCCAAGGCAACGGGGCTCCATATGGTGGGGAGGAAATACAAAAAGACTAGTCAGAATGCCGACCCTACCAGCCTCAAACAATTTTTCAAGGATGGTGAGCTACCAGTGAGAAAACATGGGGGATTCAATAGAGAGGAGTTGCAAGACTTATGGCCAAAAATTTGTCTTATTGTGATGAAGTACTTCACATTGGAAGTTAAGTTCACTATTTTTTACAACTACCACTTACCGTTCCTCAATCATATTAGGAACAAGGATTTAGTTTCCATTCCTTTCTATCTTCTACACTCCATAGAAAGTAATGTCCTTGATATTAAAGGCAACCTTGATAGAGCTATCCTCCATCAGGGCCTCCTCCTCTACCTCTACCAGTTTCATCAAGCTATCTTCCTGGCACCCCAACCCCCTCTGATTATCCAGATGATGCCCCAAGAGGAGCCCCTGGCCAAAACTAAAAAGTCCACGCATTCCTCCTCCCAGTCCATCTGTATCACCCAAGAGTCTGTGCTGGCTGATAAAAAGGGTACAACCCACAAAAAAAGTGTTAAAAACCCTCTCAGTAGGAAGGAGGGTCAGGAGGAGTCGTATGTCTCTGAGTCTATGGAGTACAAAGAGGGGAAAGAGGCTAACAGCACTCCTGAGACTGATTATAGGCTGAAAAAACAAAAAATGATGGAGAGCTAGGTTAATCTGGAGGTGGACTTAAGTGGCTTGAGTCACTAGAGGTCAAATAGAATTGCCAAGGAACAGTGTAAAATTAGGATGATGGAAACGGCCTCTTAAGAGCTTTCCCTGTCTGAAAATGACTCCCACTCCACTAAGTCCAAGAATGGTCCCTCGGAAGGCTATATGAGTCCCCCTAGGACTGGTAACACTCCTCTGCCCAACCCCTAACAAACCATGGAAACCCCTAATAACCATTCCCCACCCTCAAGTCCTCCTCATGAGCCCCATACCGCAACCATGGAGGACAAAAACAAATTTACAGGCACCCTCAAAAGGAGGTTCTTGAATTTGGACAAGGATATTGTGGAAATTAAGAAGAATATGCAGGACCTGATGAACCATTACATGAGGACCAACAAATTCTCCCTGAAGGTCATGCATGCTTCAGCTATGACCCTCTGTAATGTGTAGGAAAAGCTGGTGGGCGGCAGGCTGGAAGCGGACAAGGACAACAAAGATTTGTTCCTATTTCTACAAGAGGAGTGGGCTAGGACCTTGCTGTCTAAACAGTTGGGTGAGAAGAACTAATCTCTGGTGTCCATGTGTGGGTTAATTTTGGCTGGGCTTGGCCCTCAGATCCCCTATTTTGCGGTTTGTGATAATGTTAGTTTTTATATTTTTTTGTGTAGCCCTGCGTGGCTTATAACTGATACTTTTTATGCTACTGTTCATCTTAAGTACTCTGGTTTAATCCTGTGGATTAGTATTGTGATTTATGTTTTTGATAGGGGCAGAATTAGATTTGGTGATTATGTTGTTATGTTGTTAAAATGTTATACTTGCTTTGACTAGTTCCATTAATATGCTGTTAATGTGCTACTAGTCCTTTGTTCCACGGGCCAGCACCCTCTTGCTGCTTTATCTATCAAAAATAGTGCCCTTTTTTTGTCTTTTTTGATAATGTTTTTCTTAAACTTAATAAGTTTTTTGGAAAAAATTCCAAACAAACATGCAAAATCAAGAACATTTTTTATTGTCCACCTACATACATGTTGTAATGCTTCCAACCAACATCCAAGGGGGACAGTCACTTCCATATTTTCTTGGCACATCATTCTAATTAAAAGTAGCTCCTACAATCTTCTATAGGGCATATTTGGTGGAATAATTATTAGTTTCTAGCTTTGCATTTTTCATATGATATTGCATTCTCTTGCATGAAGTATGTTGTACACACACTAATATAAAGTGTCATGTTTCTTTGTACTTTTTCATTGATGACATAAATGATGTAATCCTTGTATACTTAGTATATGAGGAATTATCTTGTGAGCCTTGGTACATGGCTTGAAAGAAGACTTAGAATGCACCAATAAGTCATTTGTAGTGCATTTATCTAGTTGAGACTTCAATTGTACCAAAATTCAATTTTTGAGTATTCAGTTAATGCTTGAGAAAGTTTCTTCATGCTTGATCTCTATAATATTGCATTGGGTGATTCATTAGTCACTTTTCATCAATATTGGTAGCATTGTCTGATAGTTTCTCATCTTCTCTCTCATTCATATTGTGAGCATTATGTATTTACATCTCTTTTGGAGGGTACTTTTGTCTAACTACATTTTCTCCCTTCCTCCGCTTTGTGAGAGATTGCATTTGCATGGGTACCTAACATGGCCTAGTAGCAAAGACTCATCTTCCAATGTGAGCTTGACTCTGTACTCCCCTAACTTGTACTTAAGGGAGCATGTTGGTGTAATTAATTGTTCACCTAATTACCCTTTACTTACGCTTACTTAGGATAGTATGTAACATAGTAGTTTTCATATGGACAATTAGGATTTTGCACATTTATTTGCACATGGTGTAGGATAAAATCCACTTTGGGTGGTGATAATTGTTATCACATTACACTTTATGTATTATCTCCACCTTTCACTTTATCATCCTCCACATTGTTGCACATGTTTTCACATGCTTTGATTGCATAATGGAGGATGATCTACCTTTGGTGGACAAGTGATTCCACCTTGTGTGGGTGATATGTTATCTCTTGGTTATCATGTTCTCCTATTGTCTTTCCTATATATAATAATACATATCTACATAAGGAATTTAGTTAATTCTATTATTGCATCGTTGGTAAGAATACAAATTGTTCTTGCCCAGTTTGTTCTCTCTTGTCATTATGCTATATATTGGCCTCTAGATCTTTAGTTTTCACTATTGAAAAAATATTACACTCATGTAGGTTGTGTTTATTACTTCATGATGTGTATTTATTGCTTCATATCTTATGTTTCTAATGCATACTTATGAATTTTTTCATTCCTCACATGTATGACATTTATAATTTTATGTATGCATTGTTCCATGCCTTGTATATATGAAATTATTTATGTGCTATTTTATGTCTTACATGTCTGGATATGTAGTGTAGTGTATTGCCTCATTCTTTAACTCTTTGATGTATATTTATTGCTTTATTCCTAACATGCATATTGCATACCTTGTATTTATATGACTTCATGTCATATATATACTTATACTCCATACCTTATGTGTAGATTTCAGGTCTCATGTGTATTCACATATACTATTTCATGCCTTATGTAAATAATTTATATAGTATTCTTTTTTATATATATTTATGTCTTGCATGTACCTATGTAGATTATTGATCTTCATGTTCATACTTTATGTGCTACATATGTGCTTAATGCTTTAAGTGTATTCATGTGTATCCTTCATGTACTACATGTATCCTTAAGTGAAATTATATGTATTCAAGTGTATATTTTCTAACTTCAATAAATTTGTGCTTTATGCGCTATGTGTATTCACTTATATGCTTCATGACTTAAGTAAATTCATGTGTTATTATATTCACATGTATGAATCATCCATTATAGGTGTCCCAATGTGTTATTCATGCATTGAAAGTAAAATCCATGTGTTACATATTTTGGCACATGCCATATTTTTCATGCACCGTGGAAATTTATGCCTTATGTATATTTATGTGTATGATCATGTCTCGCGAGTGTGTGTATATATGATTAATGCCTATGTATATTCTTTCTCTACATATATTCATGTGTATTCTTCATACTTTACATGTCTAAAATGGATACTCCATGCCTTAAGTGTATATTAAATGTCATGTGTGTAAGCTACATGTGCATTCTTGGATATGCTTCGCATCTTTGATGAATTTATAAATATTCTTAATGTTTAAGGTGTTTCTAGCCTATTTACTTCATAGGTGTGCATGCCTTATATCTGGATCCTTTTTAACAAGTTATTTAATGCATGATTACTTGTTACTATTTCTTAAGAAGAGAATTGTTTTTCTTAAAATTGCAAACCTTGAAAATTATTAATGCATTGGTTAATATGAAAGTTGCACTATAGAAGTGACCCACATTGAAAAGCTTGTAAAAAACAATAGGAGGCAAATAAAATTTAGGGAAGGGAAGACTATAATTTCCCCTTCTTGAAATATAAATTAATAATAAATAATAATAATAAAATATAATTACAAGATAACTAGCCGAATATGTAATATTAAATATTATGTGATCATTGATAACTCAAATGAAGACTATAGCTTTATAACACTTGAACGATACATTGACAAGGGATTGGTATAAGTTTAAATCAGCATAAATATGTTCGCAATGCCTAACTTATAGTTTTTTTCATTGATGTCAAAGAATGTGATTTTGTATGCATCCGGATAACTGTTTTACATATCTATATTCCTAAGTAATAACAAGATGCAGGTATGATGGTGAAAGAATATGTTGGACATATATGTATTCTGATATTATGATGTATATTTCCTTCATCTTTATTCTTCTATGTCAAGAATTCTGATTCATCCAAGATTTGGCAGAATAGTTACAAGGTGTTCTAGTGGCAGTTATCAGTGCATAGTTGTAGTGAAAGTTTATATTATTATTGATCTGGATCTCAATTGTTCTTTTTGATGTTTGTCCATCTAATAATGACAGTTTCCATGTTTATGTTTTTCAAAAGGTTTTCTCTCCATTTATTAAGTTTGAAGATGTATAGATATGTTTTATAGTTCTTGTCATGTTTATGGACTTCCTTGATGGTTCAAGAACTGCTCTTTGTATTTCGAAAAAAAAATTATTCTATATTATTATTTTAGTCATTATGTGTTTTTGTGTGGAATTTTATTGTAATGTCCCCTGTCATGCTAGATGATGAAGTGGATTCTATTATAACATATATAATCTGATATATTGGTCATACCTTAATCTATGGTGGTTAAGTTACAATTGGCTAATGGAATGGTTCTTAGCACAGAGTGGTACTACATGTTTGTATTAATCATTGTGTCTATTTTGATGATTGCAGATATGGCATTAGGATATGTCTAGCATGTTATTTATCCTTCTTCCTCCTGGGATTGACTATGTGTCTATTTTTAGGTCTAAATTTTATACTTAATGTGTGTATCTCATGTAGATAAATGTATTTAATATATAACCTTTGTTTTGGACCAGATAATCTTGGTATGCCCAACTTCATTGA
>MU223495.1:0-21542 GCA_018584345.1 Thuja plicata
GTTCCTTTTGATCACAACTGTTCATCTCCCCATCTCTGGGATTGATCTCAACCGTTCATTCCATCACCAATTCCTATATAATAAACCCTTCATAACCATTTGAAGGATCCAGGATTTCAAGCTTACAGGCGCCATTACTCTGTCAACATTCAAGCCATCTTGCGATCACACACACTTTTCAATTATCAAATTCTCGATGCTTCTCAAGTCATAGACGCTGCCCAGCCAATATTGAGCATCAAGAACAGCATTTCGGAAGGAGTAGAGAGAAACAATAGAAGCTTCAAGCATCGAAGGGTTTGCATTTGTTTGTCTTCCTCTTTGTTGTTTGTACATTTTATTGCTCACATTTCTGTTATTCATTTGGTAGTTATTGCGTACTTGATTTGCATTCATTTGTGAACCTTGGCTACTAACCCCCGCCCTTGGAAAGCTGTGGGAAACCGGAGAGAGAGACGTACACTTAGAATAGCTTGTTATGAGATTATAGCTTATTATCAGCAAATGGTTAACTCATTCGATGATCTAGAACCTCAGAATGGCTTGTTATGAGATTACAGCTCATTATCAGCGAACGGTTGACTGATTCAGCGATCTAGATCCTCAGAATGGCTTGTTATGAGATTATAGCTCATTATCAAGAAATAGTTGACTGATTCAGTGATCTAGAACTTTAGAATAGCTTGTTATGAGATTACAGCTCATTATCAGCAAATAGTTGACCAATTTGGCAATCTAGAACCTCAGAATGACTTGTTATGAAATTGTAGCTCATTATTAGCAAATAGTTGATCGATTCAGCAATCTAGAATCTCAGAATGACTTGTTATAAGATTACAGGTCATTATCAGTGAGCGGTTGACCCATTTGGCGAGCTAGAACCCCAGAATGGCTTGTTATGAGATTACAACTCATTATCAGTGAATGGTTGACCAATTCAGTGATCTAGAACCTTAAAATGGCTTACTATGAGATTACAACTAATTATCAGTGAATAGTTGACCGATTCAGTGATCTAGAATGTCAGAATGACTTGTTATGAGATTATAGCTCATTATCAGCAAGAGACTGACCGATTCGACGATCTAGAACCTTAGAATGACTTGTTATGAGATTGTAACTCATTATCAGTGAAGGGTTGACTGATTCAACAATCTAGATACTCAGAACGGCTTGTTATGATATTATAGCTCATTATCAGGAAATAGTTGACTGATTCGGCAATCTAGAACCTCAGAATAGCTTGTTATGAGGTTACAGCTCATTATTAGCAAACAGTTGACTGATTCGGCAATCTAGAACCTCAGAATGACTTGTTATGAGATTGTAGCTCATTATCAGTGAAGGGTTGACCAATTCGGTGATCTAGAATCTGAGAATGACTTGTTATGAGATTACAACTCATTATCAGCAAATGATTGACCAATTTGGCAATCTAGAACCTCAGAATGACTTGTTATGAGATTACAGCTCATTATTAGCGAATGGTTGACCAATTCGGCAATCTAGAACCTGAGAATGGCTTGTTATGAGATTACAACTCATTATTAGCAAATGGTTGACTGATTTGGCAATCTAGAACCTCAGAATGACTTGTTATGAGATTGTAGCTCATTATCAGTGAACGGTTGACCGATTCGGTGATCTAGAATCTTAGAATGACTTGTTATGAGATTATAGCTCATTATCAGTGAACGGTTGACCGATTTAGCGATCTAGAACCTCAGAATGGCATGTTATGAGATTACAGCTCATTATCAGCAAATGGTTGACTGATTCAATGATCTAGAATCTCAAAATGGCTTGTTATGAGATTACAGCTCATTACCAGTTAATGGTTGACCGATTCAACGATCTAGAACCTGAAAATGGCTTATTATGAGATTATAGCTCATTATCAGCAAATGGTTCACCTATTCGGCAATCTAGAACCTCAGAATGACTTTTTATGAGATTGTAACTCATTATCAGCAAACGGTTGACCAATTCGGTGATATAGAATCTTAGAATGACTTGTTATAAGATTGTAGCTCATTATCAGCAAACAATTGACTGATTCGGTGATCTAGAACCTCAGAATCACTTATTATGAGATTATAGCTCATTATCAGCGAACAGTTGACCGATTTGGTGATCTAGAACCTCAGAATAGCTTGTTATGAGATTATGGCTCATTATCAACGAACGGTTGACTGATTTGGCGATCTAGAACCTTAGAATGACTTGTTATGAGATTAGAGCTCATTATCAGCAAACGGTTGACCGATTCGGTGATCTAGAACCCTAAAATGACTTATTATGAGATTGTAGCTCATTATTAGTGAACAGTTGACCGATTCGATGATGTAGAATATCTGAACGGCTTGTTATGAGATTGTAGATCATTATCAGCTAATGGTTGACTGATTCAATGATCTAGAACTTCAAAATGACTTGTTATGAGATTGTAGCTCATTATCAGTAAATGGTTGACTGATTCAGTGATCTAGAAGCTCATAATGACTTGTTATGAGATTACAACTTATTATCAGTGAGCGGTTGACCGATTCAGTGATCTAGAACCTTAGAATAGCTTGTTATGAGATTATAGCTCATCATCAACGAAGGGTTGACTGATTCAATGATCTCAAACCTCAGAATGGCTTCTTATGAGATTATAGCTCATTATCCGCAAATTGTTGACTAATTCGGTGATCTAGAACCTTAAAATGACTTGTTATGAGATTACACCTCATTATCAGTGAACGGTTGACCAATTTGGCAATCTAGAACCTCAGAACAGCTTGTTATGATATTATAGCTCATTATGAGCAAATGGTTGACCGATTCAGTGATCTAGAACCTCAAAATGACTTGGTATGAGATTATAGCTCATTATCAGTAAACGGTTGACCGATTCGGTGATCTAGAATCTCAAAATGACTTGTTATGAGAATATAGCTCATTATCAGTGAATAGTTGACTGATTTAGTGATCTGGAACCTTAGAATGGCTTGTTATGAGATTACAACTCATTATCAGCAAATGGTTGACCGATTTGGCGATCTAGAACCTCAGAATGGCTTGTTATGAGCTTACAGCTCATTATCAGTAAATGGTTGACCGATTCGGTGGTCTAGAGCCTCAGAATGGCTTGTTATGAGATTACAACTCATTATCAGCAAATGGTTGACCAATTTGGCAATCTAGAAGCTCAGAATGACTTATTATGAGATTGTAGCTCATTATTAGTGAACGGTTGACTGATTTAGTGATCTAGAATCTTAGAATGACTTGTTATAAGATTATAGCTCATTATCAGTGAACGGTTGACTGAGTTAGCAATCTAGAACCTCAGAATGGCTTGTTATGAGATTACAACTCATTATCAGCAAACAGTTGACCGATTCGGTGATCTAGAACGTCAAATAGCTTGTTATGAGATTACAGCTCATTACCAGCGAACGGTTGACCGATTCGGTGATCTAGAACCTCAAAATGACTTGTTATGAGATTACAGCTTATTATCAGTGAACGATTGACCGATTCGATGATCTAGAACCTCAGAATGACTTGTTATGAGATTACAGCTCATTATCAGCAAACGGTTGACCGATTCGGTGATCTAGAACCAGAACATGACTTGTTATGAGATTGTAACTCATTATCAGCGAATGGTTGACTGATTCAGTGATTTAGAACCTCAAAATGGCTTGTTATGAGATTACAGCTCATTATCAGTGAATAGTTGACCGATTTGGCGATCTAGAACGTCAGAATGACTTGTTATGAGATTACAGCTCATTATCAGCAAATGAATGACCGATTCAGTGATCTAGAACCTCAAAATGACTTGTTATGAGATTGTAACTCATTATCAATGAATGATTGACTGATTCAGCAATCTAGAATGTCAGAATAGCTTGTTATGAGATTGTAGATCATTATGAGAAAATGGTTGACTGATTTGATGATCTAGAACCTCAAAATGGCTTGTTATGAGATTGTAGCTCATTATCAGCTAATGATTGACCAATTCGATAATCTAGAATCTCAGAATGACTTGTTATGAGATTATAGCTCATTATCAGTGAATGGTTGACTGATTCAGTGATCTAGAACCTCAGAATGACTTGTCATGAGATTACAGCTTATTATCAAAAAATGGTTGATTGATTCAATGATCTAGAACCTCAAAATGGCTTGTTATAAGATTACAACTCATTATCAGTAAATATTTGACTGATTGGGTGATCTAGAACCTCAGAATGACTTGTTATTAGATTATAGCTCATTATCAGTGAATGGTTGACCAATTCGGTAATCTAGAACCTCAGAATGGCTTGTTATGGGATTACAGCTCATTATCAACAAATGGTTGACCGATTTGGTGATCTAGAACCTTAGAATGACTTATTGTGAGATTGTAGCTCATTATCAGTGAATGGTTGACCAATTCAGCAATCTAGAATCTCAGAATGACTTGTTATGAGATTACCACTCATTATCAATGAACGGTTGACCGATTTGGCAATCTAGAACCTTAGAACAGCTTGTTATGAGATTACGGCTCATTATCAAAAAATGGTTGAACGATTTGGTGATCTAGAACCTCAGAATGACTTGTTATGAGATTACAGCTCATTATCAGTGAATGGTTGACTGATTTAGTGATCTAGAACCTTAGAATGGCTTCTTATGAGATTATAGCTCATTAATAGAAAATGGTTGACCAATTCGGCAATCTAGAACTTTAGAATGACTTGTTATGAGATTGTAGGTCATTATCAGTGAATGGTTGATTGATTCAGTGATTTAGAATCTCAGAATGATTTGTTATGAGATTATAGCTCATTATCAGCGAACGGTTGACTGATTCGGTGATCTAGAACCTCAAAATGGCTTGTTATGAGATTACAACTCATTATTAGCAAATGCTTGACCGATTCGGCGATCTAGAACTTTAGAACAGCTTGTGATGAGATTATAGCTCATTATCAGCAAATGATTGACTGATTTGGTGATCTAGAACCTCAGAATGACTTGTTATGAGATTACAACTCATTATCAGTGAACAGTTGACCGATTTGGTGATCTAGAACCTCAGAATCACTTGTTATGAGATTACAGCTCATTATCAACAAATGATTGACCAATTTGGTGATCTAGAACCTCAAAATGAATTGTTATGAGATTGTAACTCATTATCAGCAAATGGTTGACCGATTTGGTGATCTAGAATCTTAGAATGGCGTGTTATGAGATTGTAGATCATTATCAGCAAACAGTTGACTGATTCAATGATCCAGAACCTTAAAATAGCTTGTTATGAGATTATAGCTCATTATCAGTGAACAGTTGACTGATTTGGCGATCTAGAATCTTAGAATGACTTGTTATGAGATTACAGCTCATTATCAGTGAATGATTGACTAATTCAGTGATCTAGAAACTTAGAATAGCTTGTTATTAGATTATAGCTCATTATCAGCAAACGATTAACTAATTCAATGATCTAGAACCTCAGAATGGCTTGTTATGAGATTAGAACTCATTATTAGCAAATGGTTGACTGATTCAGCGATCTAGAACCTTAGAATGACTTGTTATGAGATTATAGCTCATTATAAGTGAACGATTGACCAATTCAGAAATCTAGAACCTCATAATGGCATGTTATGAGATTACAACTCATTATCAACAAACAGTTGACCGATTCAGTGATCTAGAACCTCAGAATGACTTTTTATTAGATTGTAGCTTATTACCAGTGAATTGTTGACCAATTTCACAATCTAGAATCTCAGAATGACTTGTTATGAGATTACAGCTCATTATCAATGAATAGTTGACCGATTTAGTGATCTAGAACCTTAGAATGGCTTGTTATGAGATTATAGTTCATTATCAGCAAACAGTTGACCGATTCGGTGATCTAGAACCTCAGAATGGCTTGTTATGAGATTACAGCTCATTATCAGGGAATGGTTGACCGATTTAGCGATCTAGAACCTCAAAACAACTTATTATGAGATTACAGCTCATTATCAGCAAATAGTTGACTGATTTGACAATCTAGAACCTTAGAATGACTTGTTATGAGATTATAGCTCATTATCAGTGAACAGTTGACTGATTTGGTGATCTAGAATCTTAGAATGACTTGTTACGATATTACAGCTCATTATCAGTGAACGGTTGACCGATTCGGCAATCTAGAAACTCAAAATGGATTGTTATGAGTTTGCAACTCATTATCAGTAAATGGTTGACCCATTTGGTGATCTAGAGCCTCAGAATGGCTTGTTATGTTATTACATCTCATTATCAGTGAACGGTTGACCGATTCGGTGATCTAGAACCTCAGAACTGCTTGTTATGAGATTAAAGCTCATTATTAGTGAACGGTTGACTGATTTGGTGATCTCGAGCCTCAAAATGACTTGTTATGAGATTACAGGTCATTATCAGCAAATGATTGACCGATTCGGTGATCTAGAACCTCAAAATGACTTGTTATGAGATTGTAACTCATTATCAGCGAACGGTTGACCAATTCGGTGATCTAGAAACTTAGAAAGACTTGTTATAAGATTGTAGATCATTATCAGCAAATGGTTGACTGATTCGATAATCTAGAACCTCAAAATGACTTGTTATGAGATTGTAGCTCATTATCAGGGAATAATTGACCGATTCAGCGATCTAGAATCTCATGACTTGTTATGAGATTATAGCTCATTAATAGTGAATGGTTGACCGATTCAGTGATCTAGGACCCAAGAATGGCTTTTTATGAGATTACAGCTCATTATCAGTGAACGGTTGACTAATTCAATGATCTAGAACCTCAGAACAACTTGTTATGAGATTACAGCTTATTATCAGCAAATGGTTAATCGATTCAGTGATCTAGAACCTCAGAATGACTTGTTATGAGATTAAAGCTCATTATCAGCAAATGGTTGACCAATTCAGCAATCTAGAACCTCAGAATGGCTTGTTATGAGATTACAACTCATTATCAACAAATGGTTGACCAGTTCGGTGATCTAAAACCTCAGAATGACTTGTTATGAGATTGTAGCTCATTATTAGTGAACGATTGACCGATTTAGTGATATAGAATCTCAGAATGACTTGTTATGAGATTATAACTTATTATCAATGAATAGTTGACTGGTTCAGCGATCTAGAACCTCAGAATAGCTTGTTATGAGATTACAGATCATTATCAACAAATGGTTGACCGATTCAGTGATCTAGAACCTCAAAATGGATTTTTATGAGATTACAGCTCATTATCAATGAATGGTTGACCGAGTTGGCAATCTAGAACCTTAGAATGACTTGTTATGAGATTATAGCTCATTATCAGTGAACGGTTGATCGATTCGGCGATCTAGAATCTCAGAATGACTTGTTATGAGATTACATCTTATTATTAGTGAATAGTTAATCGATTCAGTGATCTAGAACCTCAAAATAGCTTGTTATGAGATTACAGCTCATTATCAGCAAGCGGTTGACTGATTCGGTGATCTAGAACCTTAGAATGACTTATTATGAGATTACAGCTCATTATCAGTGAATGGTTGACTGATTCGGTGATCTAGAACCTCAGAATGGCTTGTTATGAGATTACAACTCATTATCAATGAATGGTTGAATGATTCGGTGATCTAGAACCTCAAAATGACTTGTTATGAGATTACAGCTCATTATCAGCAAATGGTTGACCGATTCGGCAATCTAGAAACTCAAAATGACTTGTTATGAGATTGTAACTCATTATCAATGAATGGTTGACTGAGTCGGTGATCTAGAATCTTTGAATGGCTTGTTATGAGATTGTAGCTCATTACTAATGAACGGTTGACCCATTTGGTGATCTAGAATCTCAGAATAACTTTTTATGAGATTATAGCTCATTATGAGTGAATAGTTGATCGATTCAGTGATCTAGAACCTCAGAATAACTTATTATTAGATTACAGCTCATTATCAGTGAACGGTTGACTGATTCAACGATCTAGAAAATTAGAACGGCTTGTTATGAGATTAAAGCCCATTATCAGCAAACGGTTAACCGATTTGGTGATCTAGAATCTCAGAATGAATGGTTGACCGATTCGGTGATCTAGAATCTCAGAATGACTTGTTATGAGATTACAGCTCATTATCAAGGAATAGTTGATCGATTTGGCAATCTAGAACCTCAAAATGGCTTGTTATGAGATTACAACAGATTATCAGCAAATGTTTGACCGATTTGGTGATCTAGAACCTTAGAATGGCTTGTTATGAGATTACAGCTAATTATCAGTGAACGGTTGACTGATTCAATGATCTAGAACCTCAGAATAGCTTCTTATGAGATTACAGCTCATTATCAGCAAACGGTTGACTGATTTGGCAATCTAGAACCTTAGAATGACTTGTTATGGTATTACAGCTCATTATCAGCAAATGGTTGACCGATTTGGCAATCTAGAACCTCAAAATGACTTGTTATGAGATTGTAACTCATTATCAGTGAATGGTTGACCACTTCAGCGATCTAGAATCTAAGAATGGTTTGTTATGAGATAGTAGATCATTACCAGCAAATGGTTGACTGATTCAATGATCTAGAACCTCAAAATGACTTGTTATAAGATTATAGCTCATTATCAATGAACGATTCACTGATTCAGTGATCTAGAATCTCAAAATGACTTGTTATGAGATTACAGCTCATTATCAGTGAATGGTTGACCGATTGAGTGATCTAGAACCTCAGAATGGCTTGTTATGAGATTGTAGCTCATTATCAGTGAACGGTTGATTGATTCAATGATCTAGAACCTAAGAATGGCTTGTTATGAGATTACAACTCATTATCAGCCAATAGTTGACCGATTCTGCGATCTAGAACCTTAGAATGACTTGTTATGAGATTACAGCTCATTATCAGCAAACGGTTGACCAATTCAGTAATCTAGAACCTCAGAATAGCTTGTTATAAGATTACAGCTCATTATCAGCAAATGGTTGACCAATTTAGTGATCTAGAACCTCAGAATGACTTATTATGAGATTATAGCTCATTATTAGTGAACGATTGACCGATTTGATGATCTAGAATCTCATAATGACTTGTTATGAGATTACAGCTCATTATCAGTGAATGGTTGACTGATTCGGCCATCTACAACCTCAAAATGGCTTGTTATGAGATTATAAGTCATTATCAGCAAACAGTTGACCGATTTGAAGATCTAGAACCTCAGAATGGCTTGTTATAAGATTAAAGCTCATTTATCAATAAACAGTTGACCGATTCGATGATCTAAAACTTCAGAATAGCTTGTTTTGATATTACAGCTCATTATCAATAAACGGTTGACCGATTCGGCAATCTAAAACCTCAAAATGACTTGTTATGAGATTGTAGCTCATTATCAGTGAACGGTTGACTGATTTGGTGAGCTAGAATCTAAGAATGACTTGTTATGAGATTACAGCTCATTATCAATGAACGCTTGACCGATTCGGTGATCTAGAACTTCAAAATGGCTTGTTATGAGATTAAAGCTCATTATCAGCAAATAATTGACCGATTCGATGATCTAGAATCTCAAAATGACTTGTTATGAGATTGTAACTCATTATCAATGAATGGTTGACCGATTTGGTGATCAGTGAATGGTTGACCAATTCGGTGATCTAGAACTTCAAAATAGCTTGTTATGAGATTACAGCTCATTATTAGCAAATGGTTGACCGATTCGATGATCTAGAACCTCAGAATGACTTGTTATGAGATTACAGCTCATTATCAGCAAATAGTTTACCGATTTGATTATCTAAAATCTCAAAATGACTTCTTATAAGATTGTAACTCATTATTAATGAACGGTTGACCGATTCAGTGATCTAGAATCTCAGAACGGCTTGTTATGAGATTATAGATTATTATCAGCAAATGGTTGACTGATTCAATGATCTAGAATGTCAAAACTTCTTGTTATGAGATTGTAGCTCATTATCAGCTAACAATTGACTGATTTGGTGATCTAGAATCTCAGAATAACTTGTTATGAGATTACAGCTCATTATCAGTGAATACTTGACCGATTCAGTGATCTAGAACCTCAGAACAACTTGTTATGAGATTACAGCTCATTATCAACAAACGGTTGACTAATTCAATAATCTAGAACCTCAAAATAGCTTGTTATGAGATTACAACTCATTATCAGCAAACGGTTGACCGATTCAGCGATTAGAACCTCAAAATGACTTGTTATGAGATTATAGCTCATTACCTATGAACGATTGACCAATTCAATAATCTAGAACCTCAAAAGGGCTTGTTATGAGATTACAGCTCATTATCAGCAAATGGTTGACTGATTCAGTGATCTAAAACTTCAAAATGACTTATTATGAGATTGTAGCTCATTATCAGTGAATGGTTGACCGATTTGGTGATCTACAATCTCAGAATGACTTGTTATGAGATTAAAGCTTATTATTAGCGAACGGTTGACCGATTCAGTGATCTACAACCTTAGAATGGCTTGTTATGAGATTATAGCTTATTATCAGTGAATGGTTGACTAATTCAATGATCTAGAACCTTAGAATGGCTTGTTATGAGATTACTACTTATTATCAGCAAACAATTGATCAATTCAGTGATCTAGAACCTCAGAATGACTTGTTATGAGATTACAGCTCATTATCAGTGAACAGTTGACCAATTCGACAATCTAAAACCTCAGAATGGCTTGTTATGAGATTATATCTCATTATCAACAAATGGTTGACTGATTCAGTGATCTAGAACCTTAGAACAACTTGTTATGAGATTGTAGCTCATTATCAATGAATGGTTGATTGATTCAGTGATCTAGAATCTTAGAATGACTTGTTATGAGATTACAGCTCATTATCAGTGAACGGTTGACTAATTTGGTGATCTAGAACCTTAGAATGGCTTGTTATGAGATTGCGGCTCATTATTAGCAAACAATTGACCAATTCGGTGATCTAGAAACTGAAAATGGCTTGTTATGAGATTATAGCTCATTATCAGTGAACGGTTGACTGATTCAGCGAGCTAGAACCTTAGAATGACTTGTTATGAGATTATAGCTCATTATCAGCAAATGGTTGATCGATTCGGCAATCTAGAACCTCATAATAACTTGTTATGTGATTGTAGCTCATTATCAGCAAACAGTTGACCGATTTGGCGATCTAGAATCTCAGTCACTTGTTATGAGATTATAACTCAGTATCAGTGAATGGTTGACCAATTCAGTAATCTAGAACCTCAGAATGGCTTGTTATGAGATTACAGCTCATTATCATCAAATGATTGACCAATTCAGTGATCTAGAAATTCAGAGTGGCTTGTTATGGGATTACAACTCATTATTAGCAAACGATTGACCGATTCGGTGATCTATAACCTCAGAATGGTTTGTTATGAGATTACAGCTCATTATCAATGAACGGTTGACTGATTTAGTGATCTAAAACCTCAGAATGGCTTGTTATGAGAATACAGCTCATTATCAATAAATGGTTGACTGATTCGGTGATCTAGAACCTCAAAACAACTCATTATGAGATTGTAACTCATTATCACTGAATAGTTGATCGATTCAGCGATTTAGAATCTCAAAATGGCTTGTTATGAGATTATAGATCATTATCAGCAAATGGTTGACTGATTTGATAATCTAGAACCTCAAAACAGCTTGTTATAAGATTGTAGCTCATTATCAACGAATGATTGACTGATTTGGTGATCTAGAATCTCAGAATGACTTATTATGTGATTATAGCTCATTATCAGCGAACGCTTGACCGATTCAATGATCTAGAACCTCAGAATGACTTGTTATGAGATTATAGCTTATTATCAGTGAACGGTTGACTGATTCAATGATCTAGAACCTCAGAATAGCTTGTTATGAGATTACAACTCATTATCACCAAACAGTTGACCGATTTGGTGATCTAGAACCTCAGAATGACTTGTTATGAGATTATAACTCATTATCAATGAATGGTTGACTAATTTAGCAATCTAGAACCTCAAAACAGCTTGTTATGATATTACAGCTCATTATCAACAAATAGTTGACCGATTTAGTGACCTAGAACCTCAGAATGACTTGTTATTAGATTGTAGCTCATTATCAGGAAATAGTTGACTGATTCGGCAATCTAGAATCTCAGAATGACTTGTTATGAGATTAAAACTCATTATCAGCGAACGGTTGACTGATTCGGCAATCTAGAACCTTAGAACGGCTTGTTATGAGATTATTGCTCATTATGAGCAAATGGTTGACCGATTTGGCGATCTAGAACCTAAAAATGGCTTGTTATGAGATTATAGCTCATTATCAGTGAACAATTGACCGATTCAGCAATCTAGAACCTTAGAATAGTTTGTTATGAGATTACAACTCATTATCAGCAAACGGTTGACCGATTTGGCAATCTAGAACCTCAGAATGACTTGTTATGAGATTTTTGCTCATTATCAGTAAATGGTTGATCGATTCGGTGATCTAGAATCTCAGAATGACTTGTTATGAGATTACAGCTCATTATTAGTGAACAGTTGACCGATTCAGTGATATAGAACCTCAGAATAGTTTGTTATGAGATTACAACTCATTATCAGTAAACAATTGACCATTTCGATGATCTAGAACCTCAGAACAACTTATTATGAGATTAAAGCTCATTATCAGTGAACGGTTGACTGATTCAGCGATCTAGAGCCTCAAAATGGCTTGTTATGAGATTACAGCTTATTATTAGTGAACGGTTGACCAATTCAGTGATCTAGAACCTAAGAATGACTTGTTATGAGATTACAGCTCATTATCAACAAATGGTTGACTGATTCAAAGATCTAGAACCTTAAAATGACTTGTTATGATATTGAAACTTATTATCAGTGAACAATTGACTGATTCAGTGATCTAGAATCTCAGAATGGTTTGTTATGAGATTGCAGATGATTATCAGCAAATGGTTGACCGATTCGATGATCTAGAAACTTAAAATGGCTTGTTATGAGATTGTAGCTCATTATCAGCAAAAGGTTTACTGATTTGGTGATCTAGAATCTTAGAATGACTTGTTATGAGATTACAACTCATTATTAGCAAATGGTTGACCGATTCAGTGATCTAGAACCTCAGAATAGCTTGTTATGAGATTACAACTCATTATCAGTGAACGGTTGACTGATTTAATAGACTAGAACCTCACTACGGCTTGTTATGAGATTACAGCTCATTAGCAACAAATAGTTGACCAATTTAGGGATCTAGAACCTCATAATGACTTATTATGAGATTATAGCTCATTATCAGTGAATGGTTGACCAATTCAACAATCTAAAATCTCAGAATGGCTTGTTATAAGATTACAGCTCATTATCAGTAAACAGTTGACCGATTCGGCAATTTAGAACCTTAGAATGACTTGTTGTGAGATTGTAGCTCATTATCAATGAACGATTGACCGATTCGGTGATCTAGAATCTCAGAATGACTTGTTATGAGATTGTAGCTCATTATCAACGAACGGTTGACCGATTTCATGATCTAGAATCTCAGAATGACTTGTTATGAGATTACAGCTCATTATCAGTGAACGGTTGACCGATTCAGTGATCTAAAACCTTAGAATGGCTTGTTATGAGATTATAGCTCATTATCAGCAAATGGTTAACTGATTCAGGGATCTAGAACCTTAGAATGGCTTGTTATGAGACTACAGCTCATTATCAGTGAATGGTTGACTGATTTGGCAATCTAGATCCTCAGAATGGCTTGTTATGAGATTATAGCTCATTATCAGAAAATAGTTGACCGATTCGGTGATCTAGAACCTCAGAACAACTTGTTATAAGATTACAGCTCATTATCAGCAAATAGTTGACCAATTTGGCAATCTAGAACCTCAGAATGACTTGTTATGAAATTGTAGCTCATTATTAGCAAATGGTTGATCGATTCAGCGATCTAGAATCTCAGAATGACTTGTTATAAGATTACAGGTCATTAACAGTGAGCGGTTGACTGATTTGGTGAGCTAGAACCCCAGAATGGCTTATTATGAGATTACAACTCATTATCAGTGAATGGTTGACCGATTCGGTGATCTAGAACTTCAGAATGGCTTACTATGAGATTACAGCTAATTATCAGTGAATAGTTGACCGATTCAGTCATCTAGAATGTTAGAATGACTTGTTATGAGATTATAGCTCATTATCAGCAAGAGACTGACCGATTTGATGATCTAGAACCTTAGAATGACTTGTTATGAGATTGTAACTCATTATCAGTGAAGGGTTGACCGATTCGGCAATCTAGATACTCAGAATGGTTTGTTATGATATTATAGCTCATTATCAGGAAATAGTTGACTGATTCGGCAATCTAGAACCTCAGAATAGCTTGTTATGAGGTTACAGCTCATTATTAGCAAACAGTCAACTGATTCAGCAATCTAGAACCTTAGAATGACTTGTTATGAGATTGTAGCTCATTATCAGTGAAGGGTTGACCGATTCGGTGATCTAGAATCTGAGAATGACTTGTTATGAGATTACAACTCATTATTAGCAAACGGTTGACCAATTCGGCAATCTAGAACCTCAGAATGAATTGTTATGAGATTATAGCTCATTATTAGTGAATGGTTGACCATTCCAGCAATCTAGAACCTCAGAATGGCTTGTTATGAGATTACAGCTCATTATCAGCAAATGGTTGACCGATTTGGCAATCTAGAACCTCAGAATGACTTATTATGATATTGTAGCTCATTATCAATAAACGGTTGACCGATTCAGCGATCTAGAATATTAGAATGACTTTTTATGAGATTACAACTCATTATCAGCGAACGGTTGACCGATTCAGCAATCTAGAACCTCATAATGGCATGTTATGAGATTACAGCTCATTATCAACAAATGGTTGACCGATTCAGTGATCTAGAACCTCAAAATGGCTTGTTATGAGATTATAGCTCATTACCAGTGAATGGTTGACCGATTCAGTGATCTAGAACCTCAAAATGGCTTGTTATGAGATTACAGCTCATTATTAGCAAACGGTTCACCTATTCGGCAATCTAGAACCTCAGAATGACTTTTTATGAGATTGTAACTCATTATCAGTCAACGGTTGACCAATTCGGTGATATAGAATCTTAGAATGACTTGTTATGAGATTACAGCTCATTATCAATAAACAATTGATTGATTCGGTGATCTAGAACCTCAGAATCACTTTTTATGAGATTACAGTTCATTATCAGTGAACGGTTGACCGATTTGGTGATCTAAAATATTAGAATAGCTTGTTATGAGATTATGGCTCATTATCAACGAACGGTTGACCGATTCGGCGATCTAGAACCTTAGAATGACTTGTTATGAGATTGGAGCCCATTATCAGCAAACGATTGACCGATTTGGTGATCTAGAACCCTAAAATGACTTGTTATGAGATTGTAGCTCATTATTAGTGAATGGTTGACCGATTTGGTGATGTAGAATCTCTGAACGGCTTGTTATGAGATTATAGATTATTATCAGCTAATGGTTGATTGATTAATGATCTAGAACCTCAAAATGGCTTGTTATGAGATTGTAGCTCATTATGAACAAATGGTTGACCGATTCAGTGATCTAGAAGCTCATAATGACTTGTTATGAGATTAAAACTTATTACCAGTGAGCAGTTGACCGATTCAGTGATCTAGAACCTTAGAATAGCTTGTTATGAGATTACAGCTCATCATCAATGAATGGTTGACTGATTCAATGATCTCAAACCTTAGAATGGCTTCTATGAGATTACAGCTCATTATCAGCAATATTGTTGATCGATTCGGCGATCTAGAACCTTAGAATGACTTGTTATGAGATTACACCTCATTATCAGTGAACGGTTGACCAATTTGGCAATCTAGAACCTCAAAATGGCTTGTTATGATATTATAGCTCATTATGAGAAAACGGTTGACCGATTCAGTGATCTAGAACTTCAAAATGACTTGTTATGAGATTATAGCTCATTATCAGCGAATAGTTAACCGATTCAGCGATCTGGAACCTTAGAATGGCTTGTTATGAGATTACAACTCATTATTAGAAAATGGTTGATCAATTTGGCGATCTAGAACCTCAGAATGGCTTGTTATGAGATTACAACTCATTATCAGTAAACGGTTGACTGATTCGGTGGTCTAGAACCTCAGAATGGATTGTTATGAGATTACAACTCATTATCAGCAAATGGTTGACCAATTTGGCAATCTAGAAGCTCAAAATGACTTATTATGAGATTGTAGCTCATTATCAGTGAACGATTGAATGATTCGGCGATCTAGAATCTCAGAATGACTTGTTATGAGATTACAACTTATTATCAGTGAACGGTTGACTGATTTAGCAATCTAGAACCTCAAAATGGCTTGTTATGAGATTACAGCTCATTATCAGCAAATAGTTGACCGATTCAGTGATCTAGAACCTCAAACAGCTTGTTATGAGATTACAGCTCATTATTAGCGAATGGTTGACCGATTCGGTGATTTAGAACTTCAAAATGACTTGTTATGAGATTACAGCTCATTATCAGTAAACAGTTGACCGATTTGGTGATCTAGAACCTCAGAATGACTTGATATGAGATTACAGCTCATTATCACCAAACGGTTGACCGATTCGGTGATCTAGAACTGCAACATGACTTGTTATGAGATTGTAACTCATTATCAGCAAACGGTTGACTGATTCAATGATTTAAAACCTCAGAATGGCTTTTTATGAGATTACAGCTCATTATCAGTGAATAGTTGACTGATTTGGCATCTAGAATGTCAGAATGACTTGTTATGAGATTACAGCTCATTATCAGCAAATAAATGACTGATTCAGAGATCTAGAACCTCAAAATGACTTGTTATGAGATTGTAACTCATTATCAATGAACGATTTACTAATTCAGCAATCTAAAATCTCAGAATGGCTTGTTATGAGATTGTAGATCATTATCAGGAAATGGTTGACTGATTTGATGATCTAGAACCTCAAAATGGCTTGTTATGAGATTGTAGCTCATTATCAGCTAACGGTTGACCAATTCGATAATCTAGAATCTTAGAATGACTTGTTATGAGATTATAGCTCATTATCAATGAATGGTTGACTGATTCAGTGATCTAGAACCTCAGAATGACTTGTCATGAGATTACAGGTCATTATCAAAAAATGGTTGATTGATTCAATGATCTAGAACCTTAGAATGACTTGTTATAAGATTACAACTCATTTTCAGCAAACAGTTGACTGATTCAGTGATCTATAACCTCAGAATGACTTGTTATTAGATTATAGCTCATTATCAGTAAACGGTTGACCAATTCGGCAATCTAGAACCTCAGAATGGCTTGTTATGAGATTACAGCTCATTATCAGCAAATGGTTGGCTGATTCGGAGATCTAGAACCTTAGAATGACTTGTTATGAGATTGTAGCTCATTATCAGTGAACGGTTGACCGATTCAGCAATCTAGAATCTCAGACTGACTTGTTATGAGATTACCACTCATTATCAATGAACAGTTGACCGATTTGGCAATCTAGAACCTTAGAACAGCTTGTTATGAGATTACAGCTCATTATCAAAAAATAGTTGAATGATTTGGTGATCTAGAACCTCAGAATGACTTGTTATGAGATTACAGCTTGTTATCAGTGAACGGTTGACTGATTCGGTGATCTAGAGCCTCAGAACGGCTTCTTATGATATTACAACTCATTAATAGAAAAAGGTTGACCGATTCAGAAATCTAGAACTTCAGAATGACTTGTTATGAGATTCTAGCTCATTATCAGTGAACGGTTGATTGATTCAGTGATTTAGAATCACAGAATGACTTGTTATGAGATTATAGCTCATTATCAGTGAACGGTTGACTAATTCAGTGATCTAGAACCTCAGAATGGCTTGTTATGAGATTATAGCTCATTATCAGCAAATGCTTGACTGATTCGACGATCTAGAACTTTAGAATAGCTTGTGATGAGATTATAGCTCATTATCAGTAAATGATTGACTGATTTGGCGATCTAGAACCTCATAATGGCTTGTTATGAGATTACAACTCATTATCAGTGAACAGTTGATCGATTTGGTGATCTAGAACCTCAGAATAACTTGTTATGAGATTACAGCTCATTATCAACAAATAGTTGACTAATTTGGTGATCTAGAACCTCAAAATGAATTATTATGAGATTGTAACTCATTATCAGCAAATGGTTGACCGATTTGGTGATCTAGAATCTTAGAATGGTGTGTTATGAGATTGTAGATCATTATCAGCAAATAGTTGACTGATTCAATGATCCAGAACCTCAAAATAGCTTGTTATGAGATTGTAGCTCATTATTAGTGAACGGTTGACCGATTTGGCGATCTAGAATCACAGAATGACTTGTTATGAGATTACAGATCATTATCAATGAATGATTGACTAATTCAGTGATCTAGAAACATAAAATAGCTTGTTATGAGATTATAGCTCATTATCAACAAACAGTTGACTAATTCAATGATCTAGAACCTCAGAATGGCTTGTTATGAGATTAGAACTCATTATTAGCAAATGGTTGACCGATTCAGCGATCTAGAACTTTAGAATGACTTGTTATGAGATTATAGCTCATTATCAGTGAATGATTGACCAATTCAGAAATCTAGAACCTCAAAATGGCTTGTTATGAGATTACAACTCATTATCAGCAAACGGTTGATTGATTCGATGATCTAGAACCTCAGAATGACTTGTTATTAGATTGTAGCTTATTACCAGTGAATGGTTGACCAATTTTGCAATCTAGAATCTCAGAATGACTTGTTATGAGATTACAACTCATTATCAGTGAATAGTTGACCGATTCAGTGATCTAGAACCTTAGAATGGCTTGTTATGAGATTATAGTTTTTTATCAGCAAATGGTTGACTGATTCGGCGATCTACAACCTTAGAATGGCTTGTTATGAGATTACAGATTATTATCAGGGAATGGTTGACCGATTTAGTGATCTAGAACCTCAAAATAGCTTATTATGAGATTACAGCTCATTATCATCAAATAGTTGATCGATTTGACAATCTAGAACCTTAGAATGACTTATTATGAGATTATAGCTCATTATCAGTGAATAATTGACTGATTCAGTGATCTAGAATCTCAGAATGACTTGTTACGAGATTACAGCTCATTATCAGTGAATGGTTGACCGATTCGGCAATCTAGAAACTCAAAATGGCTTGTTATAAGTTTACAGCTCATTATCAGTAAATGGCTTGTTATAAGTTTAGAGCTAATTATTAGTGAACGGTTGACCGATTCGGTGATCTAGAACCTCAGAACTGCTTGTTATAAGATTAAAGCTCATTATTAGTGAACGGTTGACCGATTTGGCGATCTCGAGCCTCAGAATGACTTGTTATGAGATTACAGCTCATTATCAGCAAATGATTGACCGATTCAGTGATCTAGAACCTCAAAATGACTTGTTATGAGATTGTAACTCATTATCAGCAAATGGTTGACCAATTCGGTGATCTAGAATCTTAGAATGACTTGTTATGAGATTGTAGATCATTATCAGCAAATGGTTGACTGATTCGACAATCTAGAACCTCAAAATGACTTGTTATGAGATTGTAGCTCATTATCAAGGAATAATTGACTGATTCGGTGATCTATAATCTCATGACTTGTTACGAGATTATAGCTCATTAATAGTGAATGGTTGACCGATTCAGTGATCTAGGACCCAAGAATGGCTTTTTATGAGATTACAGCTCATTATCAGTGAACGGTTGACTGATTCAACAATCTAGAACCTCAGAACAGCTTGTTATGAGTGTTAGAGTATTATTTCATTTTACTCTAGTTTCTTAAGCGTCTCTTAGGTGCATTATTAATTAACTCTTAATTAATAATGTGCAACCTAGTATTTACCTTTTAGGGTTCCGTTCACCTTTATAAGGTCGAACTTTGTAATTGCCTTTCATTAATTCAGATAATATTTTTTCTCTCACCTTTTGAGTAAAATCTGAGTTTTTTCTTTTTCCTTCTTTCGCTTCATGTCTTGTGACAGGTTTTTGCATGCAGCTGGATCTTGGAGTCGAATCTGATCTATCATCAGTTTCTACATGGTATCAGAGCCTTGCTGCTACAGCTTGTTCAAGTTTTTCTAGAGCTGTGGATCAAGCCCTCTCTTTCTGGGGTTTTCTGGTGTTTTTCTTATTGGATCTGGAGGGTTGCAATTTTTCAGAGTCATTTGAGCCAAAACAGACTCTACCATTGCGTCTAGAAGGCCCGGGAGAGTCAAAATCATATAAAAATTGACCACATTTGGTCTTTGTGACCCAGGGAAAAATTTTGAGCCTATGAGGGCCGTACGGCTCAAAAATCAAGAAAAAATCTCAAAAAACGTAAAAAAAAAGTGTTTTTTAGCCCTTTCGGGTGCTGCCGCCAGCGCGCCACCCGCAGCGGCTGCAGGGCAGCGCGCCACCAACGTGCCCCCATCACGCCGCCGTGGCCAGCCGCCGCCCGGCCGCAGCCAAGCCGCCGCCCGCGCCCGGCTCAGTCACCACCACCGCCGGCGCTCCCGCCCGGTCGCCACCAGCCCGCCGCCCTCTGTGCCTGCTGACGTCAGCCCGACGTCAGCGGCTGAAAAAATATTTTCCGACGACATTTTAAAATTTTCCGGCGAGTTTGAAGTTTTTCCGGCGGCCGTACCTTTTTTTCGGCGACCCGACGGCCTGTGACGGCCAAACGACCGTCAAATTTAACACAGTCTCTGTGTTTTTCCAGAGAGCATTGTTTCGGAGGGGCAGTTGGTTTTTTGCCCATATCTTGGGCATCCGGTATCCGTTTTTGAAAAATGAAATATCACCGGAAAGCTGTTTCCGAGTCGGACGCGATGGTGCTAGTTTCGTTTGCTAATTCAACCGTTTGAGCACCTGTTTTCAGCGTTGAAGTTGCAGCTTCATTTCTCCTCCTGTTCTACTTCTGGAACTCAGGTTTTTTTCTCATTTCTTATACTTTCATAGTTTTTTGTGGTGTACAGGGGATAGGATTTTACATTGTGGGGGGGGTGCATTTTCCTTTCTGTCATTTCATTCAGAAAGACCCTTCTACTTCTGTCTTATTCTTCTTCCAATGTCGGACCCCTCTGTGGCCCGACTGACACCTCACAACTACCACACATGGAAACCACACATGACTAGACTCCTTATGTCATGAGGGTTATGGTCCTATATGGATGCAGTTCAGCCAGTTCTTCAGAGGCCTTATGAGGCACTTATGCATAGGAACAGGATGGATGAGGCAATGGGCCTCATTGCCATGAATGTTTCAGATGGGTTATTGTTCCACCTGGATAGTCTGACTACACCCAGGGATATGTGGGACAAGTTCTCCACTTTGTTTGGCACCA
>MU223495.1:23442-35744 GCA_018584345.1 Thuja plicata
CATTTTACTCTAGTTGCTTAAGCATCTCTTAGGTGCATTATTAATTAACTCTTAATTAATAATGTGCAACCTAGTATTTACCTTTTAGGGTTTTGTTCACCTTTATAAGGTCGAACTTTGTAATTGCCTTTCATTAATTCAGATAATATTTTTGCTCTCACCTTTTAAGTAAAATCTAATTTTTTGCTTTTTCCTTCTTTCGCTTCATGTCTTGTGACAGGTTTTTGCATGCAGCTGGATCTTGGAGTCGAATCTGATCTATCATCAGTTTCTACAATGAGATTACAGCTCATTATCAGCAAATGGTTAACCGATTTGGTGATCTAGAACCTCAGAATGACTTGTTATGAGATTACAGCTTATTATCATCAAATGGTTGACCAATTCAACAATCTAGAACCTCAGAATGGCTTGTTATGAGATTATAGCTCATTATCAGCAAATGGATGACCAGTTTGGTGATCTATAACCTCAGAATGACTTGTTATGAGATTGTACCTTATTATCAGCGAACATTTGACCGATTTAGTGATCTAGAATCTCAGAATGACTTGTTATGAGATTACAGCTCATTATCAATGAATGGTTGACTGGTTCGGTGATCTAGAACCTCAGAACAGCTTGTTATAAGATTATAGATCATTATCAACAAATGGTTCACCGATTGAGTGATCTAGAACCTCAAAATGGCTTGTTATGAGATTACAACTCATTATCAGTGAATGGTTGACCAAATTGGCAATCTAGAACCTTAGAATGGCTTGTTATGAGATTACAGCTCATTATCACCAAACGGTTGAACAATTTGGCAATCTAGAATGTCAGAATGACATTTTATGAGATTATAGCTCATTATCAATGAACGGTTGATCGATTCGGTGATCTAGAATCTCATAATGACTTGTTATGAGATTACATCTCATTATTAGTGAATAGTTAATTGATTCAATGATCTAGAACCTCAAAATGGCTTGTTATGAGATTACAGCTCATTATCAGCAAACGGTTGACTAATTCAGAAATCTAGAACCTTAGAATGACTTATAATGAGATTACAGCTCATTATCAGTGAACGGTTGACTGATTTGGTGATCTAGAACCTCAGAATGGCTTGTTATGAGATTACAGCTCATTATCAATGAATGGTTGAATGATTCGGTGATCTAGAACCTTAGAATGAATTGTTATGAGATTACAACTCATTATCAGCAAATGGTTGACCGATTCGGCAATCTAGAAACTCAAAATAGCTTGTTATGAGATTGTAACTCATTATCAATGAATGGTTGACTGATTCGGTGATCTAGAATCTCTGAATGGCTTGTTATGGGATTGTAGCTCATTACCAATGAACGGTTGACCCATTCGGTGATCTAGAATCTCAGAATAACTTTTTATGAGATTATAGCTCATTATGAGTGAATAGTTGATCGATTCAGTGATCTAGAACCTCAGAATGACTTATTATTAGATTACAGCTCATTATCAGTGAATGGTTGACTGATTCAATGATCTAGAACCTTAGAATGGCTTGTTATAAGATTAAAACCCATTATCAGCAAACGCTTAACCGATTCGGTGATCTAGAACCTCAAAATGACTTATTATGAGATTATAGCTTATTATCAGTGAACATTTGACTAGTTCAGCAATCTAGAACCTCAGAATGACTTGTTATGAGATTACAGTTCATTATCAGCAAACAGTTGACCGATTCAGTGATCTAGAACCTCAGAACAACTTCTTATGAGATTGTAGCTCATTATTGGGAAACGGTTGACCGATTCGGTGATCTAGAATCTTAGAATGACTTATTATGAGATTATAGCTCATTATCAGTGAACGGTTGACTGATTCAGTGATCTAGAACCTCATAATGCCTTGTTATGAGATTATAGCTCATTATCAACAAATGGTTGAATGATTCAGTGATCTAGAACCTCAGAATGACTTGCTATGAGATTATAGCTCATTATCAGTGAACAGTTGACCAATTTGGTGATCTAGAACCTTAGAATGGCTTGTTATGAGATTATACCACATTATCAATAAATGGTTGACCGATTCGGCAATCTAGAACCTCAAAATGACTTGTTATGAGATTATAGCTCATTATCAATGAATGGTTGACCGATTCGGTGATCTAGAATCTCAGAATGGCTTGTTATGAGATTACAACTCATTATCAAGGAACAGTTGATTGATTTGGCAATCTAGAACCTCATAATGGCTTGTTATGAGATTACAGCTGATTATCAGCAAATGTTTGACCGATTCGGTGATCTAGAATCTTAGAATGGCTTGTTATGAGATTATAGATAATTATCAGTGAATGGTTGACTGATTTGGTGATCCAGAACCTCAGAATAGCTTCTTATGAGATTACAGCTCATTATCAGCAAACGGTTGACCGATTCAGCAATCTAAAACCTTAGAATGACTTGTTATGGTATTACAGCTCATTATCAGTAAACAGTTGACCGATTTGGCAATCTAGAACCTCAAAATGACTTGTTATGAGATTGTAACTCATTATCAGTGAATGGTTGACCACTTCAGTGATCTAGAATCTCTGAATGGTTTGTTATGAGAGAGTAGATCATTACCAGCAAATGGTTGACTGATTCAATGATCTAGAACCTCAAAATGGCTTGTTATGAGATTATAGCTCATTATCAATGAATGATTCACCGATTCAGTGATCTAGAATCTCAAAATGACTTGTTATGAGATTACAGCTCATTATTAGTGAACGGTTGACTGATTGAGTGATCTAGAACCTCAGAATGGGTTGTTATGAGATTACAGCTCATTATCAGTGAATAGTTGACTATTTCAACGATTTAGAACCTCAAAATAGCTTGTTATGAGATTACAACTCATTATCAGCAAATAGTTGACCGATTCGGCGATCTACAACCTTAGAATGACTTGTTATGAGATTACAGCTCATTATCAGCAAACGGTTGACCAATTTGGCAATCTAGAACCTCAGAATAGCTTGTTATAAGATTACAACTCATTATCAGCAAATGGTTGATCGATTTAGCGATCTAGAACCTCAGAATGACTTGCTATGAGATTGTAGCTCATTATTAGTGAACGGTTGACCGATTTGATGATCTAGAATCTCAGAATGACTTGTTATGAGATTACAGCTCATTATCAGCGAATGGTTGACCGATTCGGCCATCTAGAACCTCAAAATGGCTTGTTATGAGATTATAACTCATTATCAGCAAACAATTGACCGATTCAAAGATCTAGAACCTCAGAATGGCTTGTTATGAGATTAAAGCTTATTATCAATGAACAGTTGACCGATTCAGTGATCTAAAACCTCAGAATGCCTTGTTTTGAGATTACAGCTCATTATCAATAAATGGTTGACCGATTCGGCAATCTAGAACCTCAAAATGACTTGTTATGAGATTGTAGCTCATTATCAGTGAACGGTTGACCGATTCGGTGAGCTAGAATCTAAGAATGAATTGTTATGAGATTACAGCTCATTATAAGTGAACGGTTGATCGATTCGGTGATCTAGAACCTCAGAATGGCTTGTTATGAGATTACAGCTCATGATCAACAAACAATTAAATGATTTGGCAATGTAGAACCTTAGAATGGCTTGTTATGAGATTATAGCTCATTATCAGTGAACGGTTGACCGCTTTGGTGATCTAGAACCTCAGAACGGCTTGTTGTGAGATTACAGCTCATTATCAGTGAACGGTTGACCGATTCAGTGATCTAAAACCTTAGAATGACTTGTTATGAGATTACAGCTCATTATCAACAAATGATTGACCGATGAGGCGATCTAGAACCTTAAAATGACTTGTTATGAGATTGTAACTCATTATTAGCGAACAGTTGTCCGATTCGGTGATCTAGAATCTCAGAACGGCTTGTTATGATATTGTAGATCATTATCAGCAAATGGTTGACTAATTCAATGATCTAGAACCTCAAAATGGCTTGTTATGAGATTGTAGCTCATTATCAGCGTATAGTTGATTGATTCGGTGATCTAGAATCTCATAATGACTTGTTATGAGATTATAACTCATTATTAGTGAATGGTTGACCGATTCAGTGATCTAGAACCTCAGAATGGCTTGTTATGAGATTACTACTCATTATCATTGAATGGTTGACTGATTCAACAATTTAGAATCTTAGAATGACTTGTTATGAGATTACAGCTCACTATCAACAAACAGTTGACTGATTCGGCGATCTAGAACCTCAGAATGACTTGTTATGAGATTATAGCTCATTATCAGTGAACGGTTGACCAATTTGGCAATCTAGAACCTTAGAATAGCTTGTTATGAGTTTACAGCTTATTTTTAGCAAATGGTTGACCGATTCAGCAATCTAGAACCTTAGAATGACTTGTTATGAGATTGTAGCTCATTATCAGTGAACGATTGATTGATTTGGCGATCTAGAATCTTAGAATGACTTGTTATGAGATTATAGCTCATTATTAATAAACAGTTGACCAATTTGGTGATCTAGAACCTCAGAATGACTTGTTATGAGTTTACAGCTCATTATCAGTGAATGGTTGACCGATTTAGCAATTTAAAACCTCAGAATGGCTTATTATGATATTATAGCTCATTATCAGGAAATGGTTGACTGATTTGATAATCTAGTACCTCAAAATGACTTGTTATGATATTGTAGCTCATTATCAGCAAAGGGTTGAACAATTCGGTGACCTAGAATCTTAGAATGACTTGTTATGAGACTATAGCTCATTATCACCAAATGGTTGACCGATTCACTGATCTAGAACCTCAGAATGGCTTGTTATGAGATTACAGCTCATTATCAGCAAATGGTTGACCAATTCGGTGATCTAGAACCTCAGAACAACTTGCTATGAGATTATGGCTGATTATTAGTGAATGATTGATTGATTCAGTGATCTAAAACCTTAGATCGGCTCATTATGAGATTAGAGCTTATTATTAGTGAATGGTTGACCGATTCGGCGATCTATAACCTCATAATGACTTGTTATGAGATTACATCTCATTATCAGCAAACGGTTGACCGATTCGGTGATCTAGAACCTCAAAATGACTTGTTATGAGATTTTAACTCATCATCAGTGAACGGTTGACTGATTCAGTAATCTAGAATCTTAGAATGACTTGTTATGAGATTGTAGATCATTATTAGTAAACGGTTGATTGATTCGATGATCTAGAACCTTAAAACGGCTTGTTATGAGATTGTAGCTCATTATCAGCAAATAGTTGACCGATTTGGTGATCTAAAATCTTAGAATGAATTGTTATGAGATTACAGCTCATTATCAGGGAAAAATTGACTGATTCAGTGATCTAGAACCTCAGAATTGCTTGTTATCAGATTACAGGTCATTATCAGTGAATGGTTGACTAATTCAATGATCTAGAACCTCAGAATGGCTTGTTATGAGATTAAAGCTCATTATCAGCAAATAGTTGACCGATTCAGAGATCTAGAACCTCAGAATGACTTCTTATGAGATTACAGCTCATTATCAGTGAACAGTTGACCAATTCGGCAATCTCAAACCTCAGAATGGCTTGTTATGAGATTACAACTCATTATCAAAAAAATTGTTGACCGATTCGGTAATCTATAACCTCAGAATGACTTGTTATGAGATGGTAGCTCATTATCAGTGAACAGTTGACCGATTCGGTGATCTAGAATCTCAGAATAACTTGTTATGACATTACAGCTCATTATTAGTGAATGGTTGACCGATTCAGTGATCTAGAACCTTAGAACGGCCTGTTATGAGATTACAGCTCATTATCTACAAATGGTTGATCGATTCAGTGATATAGAACCTCAGAATGACTTGTTATAAGATTACAGCTCATTATTAGTGAATAGTTGACCGATTCAACGATCTAGAACCTTAGAATGACTTGTTATGAGATTATAGCTCATTATCAATGAACAATTGACCGTTTTGGCTATCTATAACCTTAGAATGACTTGTTATGAGATTACAGCTCATTATCAGCAAACTATTGACTGATTCAGTGATCTAGAACCTCAAAATGACTTGTTATGAGATTGTAACTCATCATCAGCAAATGGTTGACTGATTCAGTAATCTAGAATCTTAGAATGGCTTGTTAAGAGATTGTAGATCATTATCAGCAAACAGTTGACTGATTCGATGATCTAGAACCTCAAAATGGCTTGTTATGAGATTGTAGCTCATTATCAGCAAATAGTTGACCGATTCGATGATCTAGAATCTTAGAATGAATTGTTATGAGATTACAGCTCATTATCAGGGAATAGTTGACCGATTCAGTGATCTAGAACCTCAAAATTGCTTGTTATTAGATTACAGCTCATTATCAATGAACGATTGACTGATTCAATGATCTAGAACCTCAGAATGACTTGGTATGAGATTAAAGCTCATTATCAGCAAATAGTTGACTGATTCAGAGATCTAGAACCTCAAAATTACTTATTATGAGATTACAGTTCATTATCAGTGAATAGTTGACCAATTCGGAAATCTCGAACCTCAGAATGGCTTTTTATAAGATTACACCTCATTATCAGTGAATGGTTGACCGATTCAGTGACCTAGAACCTCAGAACGGCTTGTTATGAGATTACAGCTCATTATCAGCAAACGGTTGATTGATTTTGTGATCTAGAACCTCAGAATGACTTGTTATAAGGCTACAACTCATTATCAGTGAACAGTTGATCGATTCAACGATCTAGAACCTCAGAACGGCTTGTTATGAGATTACAACTTATTATCAGCAAATAGTTGACCGATTTGGCAATCTAGAACCTTAGAATGATTTGTTATGAGATTATATCTCATTATCAGTGAATGATTAACCGGTTCGGCGATCTAGAATCTCATAATGAATAGTTATGAGATTAGAGCTCATTATCAGTGAATGGTTGACCAATTCAGCGATCTAGAACCTTAGAATGGCTTGTTATGAGATTACAGCTCATTATCAGCAAACGGTTGACCAATTTGGTGATCTAGAACCTCAAAATAGCTTGTTATGAGATTAGAGCTCATTATCAGTGAATAGTTGACCGATTCGGTGATCTAGAACCTCATAATAGCTGATTATATGATTACAACTAATTATCAGCCAATAGTTGACCGATTTGGTGATCTAGAAACTTAGAATGACTTGTTTTGAGATTACAGCTCATTATGAGCAAACGGTTGACCGATTCAGTGATCTAGAACCTCAAAATGACTTGTTATGAGATTGTAGCTCATTATCAGTGAACCGTTGACCGATTAAGTGATCTAGAATCTCAAAACGGCTTGTTATGAGATTGTAGATCATTATCAACAAATGGTTGATTGATTAGATGATCTAGAACCTCAAAATGGCTTGTTATGAGATTGTAGCTCATTATCAGTGAATGATTGACCGATTCAGTGATCTAGAATCTCAGAATGACTTGTTATTAGATTACAGCTCATTATCAGTGAATGGTTGACTAATTCAGCGATCTAGAACCTTAGAATGGCTTGTTATGAGATTACAACTCATTATCAGCGAACAGTTGACTGATTCAATGATCTAGAACCTCATAATGGCTTATTATTAGATTATAGCTCATTATCAGCAAATGGTTGACCGATTCGGTGATCTAGAACCTTAGAATGACTTGTTATGAGATTACAGCTCATTATCAGTGAACAATTGACCAATTCGACAATCTAGAACCTCAGAATGACTTATTATAAGATTACAACTCATTATCAACAAATAGTTGACTGATTCGGCGATCTAGAACCTTAGAATGACTTGTTATGATATTGTAGCTAATTATCAGTGAATGATTGACTGATTCGGAAATCTAGAATCTTAGAATGACTTGTTATAAGATTATAGCTTATTATCGGTGAACGGTTGACTGATTTGGTGATCTAGAACCTCACAATGGCTTGTTATGAGATTACAGCTCATTATCAGCAAATAGTTGACCGATTCGGTGATCTAGAACCTCAAAATAGCTTGTTACGAGATTACAGCTCATTATTAGCAAATGGTTGACTGATTCGGCAATCTAGAATCTCAAAATGGCTTATTATGAGATTATAGCTCATTATCAGAAAATGGTTGACCGATTCGGCAATCTAGAACCTCAGAATGACTTTTTATGATATCATAGCTCATTATCAGTGAACGGTTGACTGATTCGGCGATCTAGAATCTCATAATGGCTTGTTATGAGATTACAGCTCATTATCAGTGAATGGTTGGCCGATTTGGTGATCTAGAATCTCAGAATGGCTTGTTATGAGATTACAGCTCATTATCAGCAAATGGATGAGCAATTCGGTGATCTACAACCTCAGAATGGATTATTATAATATTACAACTCATTATCAGTGAATGGTTGACCAATTCAGTGATCTAGAACCTTAGAATGACTTGTTATAAGATTACAGCTCATTATCAGTGAAGGGTTGACCGATTCGGTGATCTAGAACCTTAGAATGACTTGTTATGAGATTATAGCTCATTATCAGCAAACAGTTGACCTATTCAGTGATCTAGAACCTTAAAATGACTTGTTATGAGATTGTAACTTATTATCAATGAACGGTTGACCGATTCGGTGATCTAGAATCTTAGAATGACTTGTTATGAGATTGTAGATCATTATCAGCAAATGATTGAGTGATTTGATAATCTAGAACCTCAAAATGGCTTGTTATGAGATTACAGCTCATTATCAATGAACTATTGACTGTTTTGGTGATCTAGAATCTTAGAATGACTTGTTATGAGATTACAGCTCATTATCAATGAACGGTTGACTGATTCAGTGATCTAGAACCTCAGAATAGCTTGTTATGAGATTATAGCTCATTATCAGTGAACGATTAACTGATTCAATAATCTAGAACCTCATAATGGCTTATTATGAGATTACAACTCATTATCAGCAAGCGGTTGACCGATTCAGTGATCTAGAACCTCAGAATGACTTGTTATGAGATTACAGGTCATTATCAGTGAACAGTTGACCAATTCAGCAATCTAGAACCTCAAAATAGCTTGTTATGAGATTACAGCTCATTATCAGCAAATAGTTGACTGATTCGATGATCTAGAACCTCATAATGACTTATTATGAGATTGTAGCTCATTATCAGCAAACGGTTAACTGATTCGGTGACCTAGAATCTCAAAATTACTTGTTATGAGATTATAGCTCATTATCAGTGAATGGTTGACCGATTCAGTGATCTAAAACCTTAGAATAGCTTATTATGAGATTACAGCTCATTTTTAGCAAATGGTTGACCGATTTGATGATCTAGAACCTCAGAACAGCTTGTTATGAGATTACAGCTCATTATTAGTGAACGGTTGACAGATTTGGTGATCTAGAACCTCAGAATGACTTGTTGTGAGATTACTGATCATTATCAGCAAATGGTTGACCGATTCAGCAATCTAGAACCTTAGAATGACTTGTTATGAGATTGTAGCTCATTATTAGTGAATGATTGACCGATTCGGCGATCTAAAATCTTAGAATGACTTGTTATGAGATTATAGCTCATTATCAGTGAACGGTTGACTAATTTGGTGATCTAGAGCCTTAGAATGGTTTGTTATGAGATTATAACTCATTATCAGCAAATGGTTGACCAATTCGGTGATCTAGAACCTCAAAATGATTTGTTATGAGATTATAGGTCATTATCAGTGAACGGTTGACCGATTTAGCGATCTAGAACCTCAGAACGGCTTGTTATGAGATTACAGCTCATTATCAATGAATGATTAACCGATTCGGTGATCTAGAACCTGAGAATGACTTGTTATGAGATTACAGCTAATTATCAGCAAATGGTTGACTGATTCAGTGATCTAGAATCTCAAAATGACTTGTTATGAGATTGTAACTCATTATCAGTGAATGATTGATTGATTTGGTGATCTAGAATCTTAGAATGGCTTGTTATGAGATTGTAGATCATTATCAGTAAATGGTTGACTGATTCAACGATCTAGAACCTCAAAATAGCTTATTATGAGATTATAGCCGATTAATAGTGAACGGTTGACCAATTCGGCGATCTAGAATTTTAGAATGACTTGTTATGAGATTATAGCTCATTATCAGTAGATGGTTGACCGATTGAGAAATCTAGAACCTCAGAATGGCTTGTTATGAGATTACAGGTCATTATCAGTGAATGGTTGACTAATTCAATGATCTAGAACCTCAGAACAACTTGTTATGAGATTATAGCTCATTATCAGCAAATGGTTGACCGATTTGGCAATCTAGAACCTTAGAATGACTTGTTATGAGATTACAGCTCATTATCAGCAAACGGTTAACCAATTCGGCAATCTAGAACCTTAGAACAACTTGTTATGATATTACAGCTCATTTTTAGCAAATGGTTGACTGATTTAGCGATCTAGAACCTTAGAATGACTTGTTATGAGATTATAGCTCATTATTAGTGAATGATTGACTGATTCGGCGATCTAGAATTTTAGAATGACTTGTTATGAGATTACAGCTCATTATCAATGAACGATTGACCGATTCAGTGATCTAGAACCTTAGAATGGCTTGTTATGAGATTATAGCTCATTACACTAGTACATTTTACCTCATTTTTCTACCAAAATTATCGACCATTAATTAAAATGGTTTAGGTTGGTCGGATTATAGAAGGAATTTTTTTTTTTTTTAATCCATGCCCATGTTGGTTGAAATTTTGACCAATACTATGTCGGTCAAAATATCGACAAACACGGGCATATAAATTTAAAAAAAATATTTCAATTCTCATTTCATTTTTACGAGCAAATTATATGAAGTGTTGCAGCGCACAAAGGAGGAATGTAGAGTGCAAAGGATTTCCATCTTCTAAGCTACACACCAAGGGATATATGAACGGAGCTTATTCTAGATCATGAAGAGCCAGACCCTACGCTAGCAACATATCTAGCACCCGAGGTTAATAGCATATTCCATCTTTTAATGTTTTCATCACGTTAATGAACAGAGGGATTTAATAACCCTGTTAATATATTTGGCAGATGTAGCTGTAAGATTCATTATGTATCTACAACATCAGGTATGTGGTTGAATAGTCTGTATGTTGTGTGTTACAAAACCAGTAGAAGCATTAACATCTCATTTTAAATCCCTTCGATGCATTCACAGTTAGCTGCCATTTAATTAACTAGTCTTCATCTTACACAGTCGGTGTGGAATAAACAAATACCTTTGACTATTTTCATCGCATGATTAAATCCATTTGATTTTGTTTATCTAGTTTTATTTTAAATTTACTTGGACTTTGTCAGACCAGGATTCAAAACCCATTATCCTCGGCTCTAATATAAAGTCCGGCCCTAACTTGTAATTTTTCCATGAGATTTCCAATGTCATGGGTTGAAAGACAAGTTAGGGTAATGTTTGTGCATATACCAAACACTTAGAACCATGTAGAGTGTTAAAGTTGCTTCTTGGTTGATGCCCTAGTTGGTATATGCGGTGAATGAAACAAAGAAATGTTGAAGCAATATAATAATTGGATATGTTCCATGCATATCCATCTCTTTAAAAGACAACATGACACCTCTCGTTACATACACTGTGGCCCTATAGCTGACTGTCATATCAGTGGGTAAGATTCAAAACCATTAAGGTTACATGATCCATTTGTGTCACTGATGTGATGGATTCCTGACTTTCAAATCTCTAAAGACTAGATGATCATTACATTGGATGGAGGAGCATGTAATCTGAATTATATTTCCAACTTCTTGTTAAGACCATTATTCACACCTTCTAACGAATAACCTTGATCATTTTGTGTTTGTCCTTCTTTATTGAACATCTCCAATAAATGAGGTCCTTCCATTAATCAGTAGTACAATCCATTGACTCCTTTCCAAGAGAAGTTCTTGTTTGCATGGTATGCTTCACATTATTTCCAGCTAAATTTACTGGAGTAGAACAATTTTCTCTTACATCTTTAATATCCATCCTCATTTCCATGCTATCTATTTTTTATCTATATCATTTGAGATTTTTTCTTTATTATAAAATAACATGGCCTTACAAAAACAATAATTTCCATTGGTAAGTCAAAGCCTGCTTTAGTTGTTACTTAGGAAATCCCATATCAACATTAAAAAATTTGTACCTGCTATGTGTTTAATATGGTAATAAATGTTGGAGACTTGAGCCTCTTTTTTGTCATATTATTTTGTCCATATTTCATCATC
>MU223495.1:49697-62563 GCA_018584345.1 Thuja plicata
GGGGTACATTTTGTTGGAATGTTATGCCCTTTGGTTTAAAGAATGCAGGGGCTACTTATCAAAGAGATGTTACTACAATATTTCATGATATGATGCATAAGACAATGGAGGACTACGTGGATGATACACTTGCTAAGATTATGGACAGAAAAACACATCTCACTGATCTAGGTCCTATACAGGATCGTATGGAGAAATTCTGATTGCGCCTAAACACTAAGAAATGTGCATTTGGGGTTACTTCTAGAAAATTACTAGGTTACATTATTTCTGCAATAGGAATTGAGGTAGATCCAAAAAAAGTACAAGATATAATGGAGATGCCACCACCCTGTAATATTAGACAAATCAGGGGTCTTCAAGGTCGACTTCAATCTATCAGACAGTTTATCTCATAGTTGGCTGACAAGTCACAACCTTTCACTAAAACTCTATATAAAGGTGTGACTTATGACTGGAATAAAGAGTGTGAACAAGGATTCCAACAGATTAAACAGTATCTAGCTAATCCTCCCATATTGATGCCTCCCATTTAGGGGAAGCCTTTCATTCTATATATCTCAGCAATAGAAACATCCTTGGGTGCTCTCTTGGCCCATGAAGATCCAAACCATAAAGAAAGATCCATTTACTACATCAGCAGAACATTAGTCTCTTATGAAATGAAGTATTCAGTAATTGAAAAGGCTTGTTTAGTAGTAGTGTTTGCTTCCCAGAAGCTACGACACTACATGTTGGCTCACACTACGAGACTGATTGCAAAGATTGATCCATTGAAATACCTACTTAGTAAAGCTACCCTCACAGGTAGACTGGAAAAATGGGTCATGCTCCTTAGTGAGTTTGATATTGTATATGTTGAGAGAAAAGCTATTAAGGGACAGGCGATTGCGGATCAATTGGCTGAAGAACCTCTTACAGATCATCAACCATTAAAGATGGAATTCCCAGATGAGTCCATTATGCTTCTCACGCATCAAACATAGACAATGTTCTTTGATGGATCATTCACTCAACAAGGATCTGGAGCTGGGATCTTGTTTATCACACCACAGTGATATTCCTTACCTAAGGCATATAAAATGATGTTCCCTTGTACTAATAATACTTCTGAATATGAGGCTCTAATTAATGGACTCAAGATTGCTATTGAATGGCGAGTGGATGAACTAAAAGTCTTTGGAGACTCACAACTGGTTATCAATCAGATCAACAACGATTATCAAACTAAAGATGAAAAGTTGGTACCCTATAAAAGGATGGTTGATAGTCTTAAGAACTATTTTGCACATGTCACTTTTTAGCAAATTCCCCAGGTGGATAATAAAGCGGCTGATGTTATGGCTACTTTGGCTTGTATGTTGCAAATGCCAGAGAATGATTTCAGACATGAGTTCCTAGTGGAGACATTATACTACCCTGCCTATGACTCTCCTGACTCCCAGATGGTCTGTTTAGTAATTGGACATGATTTGTCTCGTTACCACCACATATACTCCTATCTCCATGACGAAACTATTCTCGACACATATACTAGAAATGAAAAATGCCATCTAATCTACAGTGCTTCACGGTATGTCATTGTAACAAACGACTTGTATAGAAGGGGTCTAGACGGTACCCTCCTTAGGTGTCTAGAACCTGATGAATCTAAATGCGCGTTAGAAGAAGTACATGAAGGCATTTTTGGTTCTCACTCAAATGGCCTGACACTGGCTCATAAGCTTATTAGAGCTGGTTATTATTGGCCCAATATGGAGAAGGAAGCTACGCAGTTTTCCAAATATTGTAAGCAATGTCAACTTCATGGAAACTTGATTCACGCTCCAGCTAAGGAACTCATTCCTTTTATCACATTTTGGCCATTCCAACAGTGGCCTTTCAACTTAGTAGGTCAGATATATCCGTCTTCCTCAAAAGGACACAAGTACATCATCACTGCTATGGATTACTTTACTAAATGGGTTGAGGCAGTGCCTCTCAGTGTAGCTGATGGAAAATCTGTAACTATGTTTATCTTAAACTACATTATTTGTAGGTATGGTGTACCTTCCTCTATTATCACAGATAATAGGGGACAATTCAAAAATAAAGATATGACGGATTTATGTGCTAAGTTTAAGATCATCCAACATTGGTCTTCTATTTATTACCCCCAAGGTAATGGGAAAGCTGAAGCTTCTAATAAAACAATTCTTAAGATCCTGCACCGTATAGTACACAAGTCTGGAAGGGATTGGCACCTCCAGATAAATCCAGCTTTATGGGCCTATCGCACCAGTATCAGAACTCCAACAGGGGCCACTCCCTTTGCTTTAGTCTATGGCGCAGATGCTATACTGCCTATTGAGGTTGAGATTCCTACATTGCGAGTCTCTCTAAAAGGCCTCATCACAGATGATGACATTAGAATATATAGGCTTCAAGAGCTTGAGTTACTAGATGAATGCCAGAAGGTGGCGTTCGATCATCTCAGAGCATACCAAAAGAGGATATCAAAAAGCTATAATAAAAAATTCAGACCAAGAGACTTCCAAACAGGTGATCTCGTCCTGAGAGAGAATCCTAAAAATCAATAACAGCGGACTCAGAAAGGGAAGTTTGAGCCCAACTGGCTTGGTCCTTATATCATTAATGTAGTATTTGGGTCTGTGCTTATTAGCTCTCCACTACAGAAGGTGAACCACTCAAAGAGCCTATCAATGCTCTTCACCTAAAGAAATTATATAGTTAAGATATCTTCTACATGCTCATGTACATACTTTATTTCTGAGAAAATCCTAAAAATTATAAAATGTCCTAAAAAAATGATCATCTTAGTGAAAACCTGGAAAACAGGCGCTTTGATGTATCTATTATCTTGGTGAAAACCTGGCAAACAGGTGCCTTGATAATACCAAAAAAAATGAAAAATTCAAAAAATACAAAAAAATCAAAAATGAAAAAAGAGCAAAAAATTGAAAAAGCTAAAAAATCAAAAAACAAGTGAAAAAGAGAAAAATGTGCCATTGATGAAAACCTGGTAAACAGGCGTCATGGTAGCAAAAATAGAATTTTTTCCAAGAGGTGAAAACCTGGTAAACAGGCACCTCTTGTTTCGCAATGCTTTATCTATCACAGCATGTCTTGGCTTTCTTGCAGTTTACTTTCCTGCTTCAGTTCACTTTCCTTCTTTAGTGTGCCTTTCACTCTCAGCCATCTTCAAGATTTTGCTCGATCTCCCATGGATTGAAACTGGTTATACTCGGGGGCATGTCCCTAGTCTAGGGGGCATTGTCTTATCTCTTGCATCGGTCACCAGTGGTTCACACTACGTCTACCTGCCGATGCCTCGTGGTGCTTCGTCTCTTCTTGAGACTTTCTCTTGCATCAGTCACCAGTGGATCTCACTGCATCCGTCTGCTGATGCTTCGATCTCATTATCGATCCTTTATGCTTGAGGATCTCTTGCGACAGTCACCAGTGATCCTCACTGAGTTTGCCTACTACCGCTACATTGCTGAGACTTCTTGCATCGCACCGCTATTCGTTGTGGCTTTGCTTCGATCCATTCATTACTTGGGGGCATGGCTCCCCACTTCGATCTCTCTTTGGTTTACACTTGATTCAGTAATCTTGTCAGTCCTGAAGGACAACTCTCTACTGGCACAAACTGGTGTTTTTCAACACCTTAATCAAACTAGTGTTTTTCAACACTCTCTTTGGATTCATCTGTGTTTTTCAACACACTTCTGATTTCTCATGATGTAAACATCTCTCAATAGCAATCAAATACAATGCACTCACAAGCACAATGGTGTTTCTCAACACCCCAAACATAGACACATTCGTAAACCTCGAAACATGCTGAGATATGATTGATTCTTTCGTAGTATGCTGTCTATTCTTATGAATTTCATTGATATTTTATTTGTCTACTACTTGTTGGTGTGGTTTCAATGATCTGGCAACATCAAATAAACAGGGTGTATGTGATAAGAGCTTCTACATTAAGGTGGAAAAGCCTCACATCCCTCAATCTTGTTTATTTGTATGCCATGGGGAGGTTGGAACTATCTCCTTGACTGTTATTTCTATGCTTGTTTACTTGAGAATTGTTACTATATCAAACTGGAAACAATGTTCAGGTCACCTTGGCTTTTGTGCCTTTGGTGCTTACATTAGTTTCCTATATTTTATCTGATAAAAGTCATATTCATATTCTTATGGTCGCAGCGGCACCAGTAAGGATTGTATTGACTCCGATGATCCAAGGCACCCGATGATGATAAATACGATGAGTCCAACAACCAAAGTCCTAGGGTTGCATTTAGCTTAGGCTTGGATCTGCATTGTAGGCTTGCATTGTAGAATTTTTGGTGCTCTCTTCATTTGTATTCTCATTCTTCAAAGGTCCTCATCTTTCATCATGGCTTCTTCTCATCTGCACAAGTGTTCGATCCTCTCTCTCTATTTTCATCTATATGCTCAATCAATTTTTGTGATCGAAATCAAAATCTGACACTTCTATATATGCTTGTGCATTCATTTTCCTGATGTTACTTTCTTGTCAGGATTATCTCTAGTCATCATTTTCTCAGTTTCTGTAATCTTTTCATCAAAGCCAATTCTGTCAACTGTGGTCAAACCTAATCAATAAGACCTCTCGATCGCTCTAAAATGATTATGCTCTCTCTTGATCTATCTTTTTCTGTGATTTTTTGCTCTCATCTTTCTGATGTGTCTTCTTTCGATTTCGCTCCCAAGGGGGCAGGATGATTGCATCATTGAACCTTTTCACATTATTCTCAAATCAGTCTAAATCTAAAGTCCTCACCGCTAGGGGCATCTCATCACTTGGGACATATTCAATTTTTCGTACCTTATGGTCAAAATTGGATATTCCATGTTCTTGAATCTCACATCTCACCATCTATTTTGGTAGGTATCTGAGCAATCTAACTCAGATCCTCAAGGATCACACTTCATTCTAGGAGACAATCCTAAATTGATTATCTTTTGGGATAGGTATTGGGCCAATCTAACCCTGATTCCTGAAGGTTGAGCCTCAATCTGGGGACAGTCTTGTGAAAGATATCAATCTAACCAGTGTCTAGGCGATCTAACCTAGATATTGGGGGATTAAAATTCATTTTGGAGAAGATTCTTGAACTCTCACTGGGTATTGGGGCAATCTAACCCTAATTCCTCAAAGTTACACTTCATTCTGAAGATAACTCTTGAAAACTCTTCAAACCGTTATCTAGGCAATTGAACCTAGGTCTCGGAGGGTTTACCTTCGTATTGGGGCAATCTAACCCTGATTCTGAAGATAGTCCTAAATCTTCATTAGCTCTTAGTGGACATTGGGGCAGTCTAACCCCAATTTTGATCTTCACTTCAGACTATTCTTTGAATCAATGCGCTGCTCGCACATCAATTCAAAGAGGGGAAAAATGTAACACCCCAAAATTGGCACTTAACAACCTAATCAATTTTGGTGCATTTTCTTATCTTCGAAGTCCTATTGTACTAGGCAAATTCTTCTCCTAATTGACTTTAATTGAATGAGTTTCAAATGCAGAAAACCCAAATTTGCATAAATTTGACATTACATTTAAATTCCTAGTTCTCAAATGATTATTAGCTAAAACCCCTATGATTAATTGATTTAATCCTAAAGTCCTAAGTGCTTTTAATTAAATCAAATCTACCCCCTTTGGCTAATATACATAAAAGGAATTGAAAGGTTATTTAATTAATTGAATGAATTATCCTCAAAAAGGCAATTCCATAATTCCATGTGAAAGGACACTTATGTGTCAATAATTCATTATTTTATTTTAATAATCTTTTCTTATTTGTCTCAATTGGAGAATGAAGAGACAACTGTTTCTTTTCAAGAAACTCTTCATCCTCTCTCCTTGGTTTTCTATAAATTGGACCTCTTTTCTTCAATGTAGAGGATCTTTGTTTTGAGCATCATTACTATAGGCAAATTTAGCTTTGATTTCATGATTTTAGATTGCTTTCTTGCATAATTAGTATAATTTTCATTGGAATTGAACATTGTTTAGCTTTGATTCATGATCTATTTGTAGGGGCTAACAATTCAATTTTATGCTTTAAAGCTTTCTAAATTCATTTGCTAATCAAATTCTAGCTTGGAAAGCATTCCTTTCTAGATTACAAGCAATTTCCTTTCTAGATTAGAAGCATTCAATTTCTTAGATTAATTGCACTTTTACTTCCATAGCTTAATTGCATTTCATTCCTAGACTAGTTGCACTTCAGTTTCATAGCTTAAATCATGTCTTAATTCATAGAATAATAGCATTTTCTCATGAACTAGATGCATATTTCTCATAAATAATGGCTTTTGTTCATCTACTTGCACTATAAAATCCTCCATATTAGCAATGGTCAGGTTGTTGGCTCTCGTTCTGAGGGTAAACTACGACAATCACATCTAATTAGGAGGCAACAGGTCACTTCAATCGCATTTACAGAGAAAACAACTCATGTTTGTCTTTGTAAATCCATCGATTGTGTAAGGACTATGTTGCGTTTGTTTTGAATTAAGAGGTCCACATTCAGCATAAAACAGATACTATTCATTATAATATAAGAACTAATGTAGACTGGGTATCACAGGGAAATAATGGCTGCAGATACTTTAGTTGGGTCGATGACAACTCATCTGCATCTATCCACCCATCTCCACTTATCCGCGATGAAGGATTTGAGTGCAAAACGTGTCAGGCTAGGGAAAATTCCAAAATTATATTTTTATAATGCCTTCTCTGTATTGTAATCACATATCTAATTTGTTGCGACCTTATGCAGAGATGAACTCAGGAATTAGTTAGTTTAGTATTTTCATATTGTAACTAATATTTTAATATTGATATGACATAACTTCTCTTTTCCTTAAGTGCGCATATATATGGTTTACATCTTTTTTTAGAATAATTCTTCATGTTTGTGGCTCAGGTGAGCCCCAATCTGCTATCAATCACATGATTTAATGTATAGTGTTTTCTTGGCTGTTCCATTTGTTCCTTGACCTTGACTATGGATTGACTATCATTTTCAAGCTTGAGCGAGGCTTCATACCAAGCAGCGTTCGCAGATTTGTATGCAATGTTGATTTAGGCTAGAGGTAAACTACATGTGTCATGTAAACAACATGGTTGAATGCAATCTCTTTTGCATGTTTTCAAGAGTTTTCCCACCAATACAAGCATAAATAACACATTGAACGTAATCTACGGATGCTGCATGGTATGAAGTCTCGCTGAAGTTTGAGCACAGTGTGGTATGAAGTCTCACTAAAGAAGAGTACTACAGAGAGCAGGCCTACCGTACCAAGGAAGTTTGACAAGAACAAGGAATATGGCTTAAAAAAAATGGGAAGACGTCTTTCTAGCCTAGGATTGGATCCTTCGACAATTAGCTTGATAATAAATGAAGCAGATGAGAGCTCAACAATTAGCTTCCCAAGAAAAATCTTGTAAATGAACTGTGTGTACCCCAATTCCTATTCCTTCTACGCATACCTAAATGATATATTTGAAATAACAAGGGTAAATTTATCCTTACCCTTGTTGTTTCAAATATATCATTTGGGTACGCACAGAGGGCATAGTAATTGGGGTACATATAGTTCATTTATGGGATTTTTCTTGGGAAGCTAATTGCTCATCTGTCATCTATCTACATTATTATTAAGCTAATTGCCGAAGGATCTAGGCTCAGGCTAGAAAAATGTCTTCCCAAACACATAAAAAACATACACATAAACACAGAAATTGAGAAACATAAGTGTAGATTTCACAATAGCTGAGAAACATAATTGTAGGCATCATGTTCACAATTTTTTGGAGACAACATAATTGAGTTGTATACCCATACGATGGAGAGCAACTTCTGCTCCTCTGATTCCAAGTTGACACTGCAAGATCCAAATACCATAGATAAGGAATAAATTTAGAGAGCGGAGGAGGGCCATAACGACCAAAATAATATAGGACAAACCTCAAGTTAAATGAGGCAACTGTAAACATTTTAATARAATTYTATTAAAATGTTTACAGTTGCCTCATTTAACTTGAGGTTTGTCCTATATTATTTTGGTCGTTATGGCCCTCCTCCGCTCTCTAAATTTATTCCTTATCTATGGTATTTGGATCTTGCAGTGTCAACTTGGAATTAGAGGAGCAGAAGTTGCTCTCCATCATATGGGTATACCACTCAATTACGTTGTCTCCAAAAAACTGTGATCATGATGCCTACAATTATGTTTCTCAGCTGTTGTGTCCCAAAACCCCTTATGACCCTTTATGACCATTTACGACCTCTAAGAATACATCTTAGAGGTCTTAAAATGTCATAAAGGGTCATAAGAGGCTCCTAGGAGGGGCCAGATGAGCTTCCACCTTCACGTGGTTGGCCCTGTTAAGTAGAGAATGTTAATTAAACTATTCTCAAAACATAATTGTAGGCATCATGGTAACATTTTTTTGGAGACAACATAATTGAGTTGTATACCTACACGGAGAGCAATTTCTGCACCTCCGATACCAAGTTGACACTGCGGGATGGATAACAACTTGGATTTGGAGGTGCAGAAGTTTCTCTCCATCGTCTGGGTATACCACTCAATTATATTGTCTCCAAAAAAATGTGACCATGATGCCTACAATTATGTTTCTCAGAGAATGTTAAACTATTCTTGAAATAAAGAGAAGTTGGAAACAACCAACAAAATGAGTGTGGATACCTGAAGATAAATATCAAATAGGGGAAAAGCACCTATAACAATAGAGGCAAAATAGCTGTAGATATAGATGAGGATATCACAGAAATCCCTAATTTAGTGTTTCAGAGAACAAATGATAGACTGTGAATTAGGGATTTCTGCGATATCATCATCTAAGTCTACATCTATTTTATTTACATTGGAATGCAGCTTGCCGATATTGATACTACACCGGCCGAGCACAATGGAGGCATCGATTCTAATGTGAATTGTAGTACTCAAGGTATACATTTTCTATTGAAATTTTGATTAATGAATATTTAATACAAGCAAACATATTCAATTGTTTAAGGTGGATTAGTTGTGATGATGAGACGTGCCATTTAGATGTTAACTATGACAGTCTCTTGGTTTCAGGCAATGCAAAAGGAGAAGCCTAGTTACATATGCAATCTCATAGAATATGCACGGACATCAGGTGGAGTTGAAAAACACAACAGGGTTGCATTTTTTATAGAGGTCTTTAATTGCATATTTTAAGTTATAAACCATCACAAAAATGTAAACATGTTGTGTTTTTTCAACTCCACCTGCTATCTGTGCATATTCTTCTTGTGTTGCATGTGCATTCTTGATTCAGAGTGGGAAAAATCTTATTTTTGATGCAAGGGAGAGAAGCCAAACATAAAGAACATGCAAATAAACATGATAGCTACAAAACATAAATGTAGGTATCACAACAGCTGAGAAACATAAATGTAGGCATCATGGTCCCAATTAATTGGAGACACACCATAATTGAATGCTATACCTAGAAAATGCAACAAAACCACTACTCCTACAGTTCTAAGTTGACACTGTGGATCCAAAAACCATATATAGATTCCTTATATTTGGTTTTTGGATCCCGCAGTGTCAACTTAGAACTGCATGAGTAGTGGTTGTGTTGCATCGTCTGGGTATACCACTCAATTATGTTATGTTTCCAAAATATTGTGACCATGATGCCTACATTTATGTTTCTTAGTTGTTGTGTCCTAGGACCCCTTATGACCCTTTACGACCGTTTACGACCTCTAAGAATACATCTTAGAGGTCTTAAAATGTCGTAAAGGGTCATAAGAGGCTCCTAGGAGGGGCCAGATGAGCTTCCACCTTCACGTGGTTGGCCCTGTTAAGTAGAGAATGTTAATTAAACTATTCTTGAAACATAATTGTAGGCATCATGGTCACATTTTTTTGGAGACAAAATAATTGAGTTGTATACCTACACAGAGACCAATTTCTGCACCTCCAATTCCAAGTTGACACTGCGAGATGGATAAAAAATTGGATCTGGAGGTGCAGAAGTTGCTCTCCATCATCTGGGTATACCACTCAATTACATTATCTCCAAAAAAATGTGACCATGATGCCTACAATTATGTTTCTCAAAGAATGTTAAACTATTCTCGAAACAAAGAGAAGCTAGCAACAACCAACAGAACGAGTGTGGACACCTGAAGATAAATATCAAATAGGGGAAAGGCACCTGCAAAAACAAAGGCAATAGTTGTAGATATAGATGAGGATATCACAGAAATCCCTAATTTATTGTTTCATAGAACAAACAATAGACTGTGAATTAGGGATTTCTGCGATATCGTCATCTAAATCTACATCTATTTTATTTACATTGGAATGCAACCTGCCGATATTGATACTGCACCGACCAAGCACGATGGAGCATCGATCGATTCTAATGTGAATTGTAGTACTCAAGGTATACATTTTCTATTCAAATTTTGATTAATGAATATTTAATACAAGAAAACATATTCAATTATTTAAGGTGGATTAGTTGTGATGATGAGATGCGCCATTGTGATGAATACCAATTTTGTTCTTATCAAACCGTCAAAACATTTAAATAGCCTTTTAAACTGATATTAAAATAAAATATCTAATCAACATTTACTTACAGATTTGTGTTCTTGTCTAAGTTTGATACGCAGATCTGCGTATCAAACTCAGACAAGCACACAAATATGTAGGTAAATGAAGCTTTCTTAGTCAGTTTGATTTTTCTTGAGGCTATGAATATACAATACAATGAAAATGCTTTGTTCAATCACCATCATTTTTTTTAACCAAAAATTAGTATTGGTCACTTTTTTGACCTAGACACATTAGTATGTTCGACGAGAATGTTATGCATTCGACGACCATTTTGACAAACTTTAGTGGATATTTCTACTAAACAATGGTATCAATTTTGACCTTTACATTACTATGTGCGACGATAATGCTATGCATTCGACGGCCACTTCGACGAGCATTGGTGGATATTTCTATCGACCAATGGTCTCAATTTTGACCTTTACATTAGTATGTGCAACGAGAATTCTATGCATTCAACGGCCACTTCAATGAACATTGGTGGATATTTCTACTGACCAATGGTCTCAATTTTGACCTTCTACAGTAGTAGAATTGATGAGAATGCTATGCATTCGACATCTTATTCTTCCAGTTTCAAAGGATTGATTTAGTGGATAATTCGACCACTTCTATTGTCAAAATTTTGACTATAATTTGTCCCTTCGATTAATCGACTCAAAAAGAGTGACGACAGTTTTGGTCACCTGTTTGACCAATTTGTGTAGAAAATTTGACTATTTCTCATCAAAAAATAGGGTGAAATTTACTAGTGTTATCAGCAAATAGTTGACTGATTCGGTGATCTAGAACCTCTGAACGACTTGTTATGAGATTATAGCTCATTATTAGTGAATGGTTGACCAATTTGGCGATCTAGAACCTCAAAATGGCTTGTTATGAGATTACAGCTCATTATCAACAAACGGTTGACCAATTCGACAATCTAGAACCTTAGAATGACTTGTTATGAGATTGTAGCTCATTATCAACAAACGGTTGACTGAATCAGTGATCTAGAATCTCAGAATAACTTTTTATGAGAGTATAGCTCATTATCAGTGAATGGTTGACTGATTCAGCGATCTAGAACCTTAGAATGACTTGTTATGAGATTACAACTCATTATCAGCAAACAGTTGACAGATTCGGTGATCTAGAACCTTAGAATGGCTTGTTATGAGATTACAACTCATTATCAGTGAATGGTTGACCGATTCGGTGATCTAGAATCTTAAAATGGCTTGTTATGAGATTATAGCTCATTATCAGCAAATGGTTGACCGATTCAGTGATCTAGAACATCAGAATGACTTGTTATGAGATTACAGCTCATTATCAGCAAACGGTTGACCGATTCAGTGATCTAGAACCTCAAAATGACTTGTTATGAGATTGTAACTCATTATCAGTGAATGATTGACTAATTCGGTGATCTAGAATCTCAGAAAGGCTTGTTATGAGATTACAGATCATTATCAGCAAACAGTTGACTGATTCGATGATCTAGAACCTCAAAATGGCTTGTTATGAGATTGTAGCTCATTATCAGGGAACGGTTGACCGATTCGGTGATCTAGAATCTCAGAATGACTTGTTATGAGATTACAACTCATTATCAGTGAACGGTTGACTGATTCAGTGATCTAGAACCTTAGAATGGCTTGTTATGAGATTACAGCTCATTATCAGTGAACGGTTAACTGATTCAATGATCTAGAACCTTAGAATGTCTTGTTATGAGATTACAGCTCATTATCAGCAAACGGTTAACCGATTCAGTGATCTAGAGCCTCAAAATGACTTGTTATGAGATTACAGCTCATTATCAGTGAATGGTTGATCAATTTGACAATCTAGAACCTCAGAATGGCTTGTTATGAGATTAGAGCTCGTTATCAGCAAACGGTTAACCAATTTAGCGATCTTGAACCTCAGAATGACTTGTTATTGTATGCATCCTAAAATGGACGCCTAGACTTTGGGCCCCATTTTATCATTTTATCATTTTATCAATTTCCTGAATCAATGCTTTGAAACATTTTCAATTCAAATCAATTTCTTTGATCAAATTGTAATTAATCAATTATTCAATTATTTCAATATTTCCTAAGGTTTGATCATTTTTATTTAATTAAAAGATTTAATCTCTCTTTTAATTAAATGAAATTCCTCTTATTTAATTAAAAGATTTAATCTCCCTTTTAAT
>MU223495.1:80271-105398 GCA_018584345.1 Thuja plicata
AATAAGGACCTTAAAAAACTCTGCAAGAAATTCAAGATTAAACAACATTGGTCCTCCATTTACTTCCCGCAAGGAAATGGTCAAGCAGAGGCATCAAACAAGATCATTCTTAAGATTTTGCATAGAATAGTGTATAAAAATGGTAGAGATTGACATTTACAGATAAATTTGGCTTTGTGGGCCTATAGAACGAGTATTTGTACTCCTACTGGGGCTACTCCTTTTGCCCTTGCATATGGTGCTAAAGCAGTTTTACCTTTGCAGGTTGAGATTCCTTCACTTCGAGTCTCTCTCCATGGTCTAGTTACAGATGAAGACTATCGCGCCATGAGACTTCAAGAGTTAAAACTTCTAGATGAGAAACGTCAAGCATCATTTGACCATGTGAGGGTCTATTAAAAGTGTATGTCCAAAGCCTTCAACAAAAAGGTTCACCCTAGAGAATTCCAAGTAGGAGATCTTGTCCTATGTGAAAATCCTAAGAATCAATAGCATAGAGATTAAAAGGGTAAATTTGAACCTAATTGGCTTGGACCTTACATTATTATAGCAGCTTTTGGGACAGGTGCTTATTTACTATCTACAGAGGAGGGAGAATAGCTACCTAATCCTATCAATGTTTTACACCTGAAGAAGTTCTATCCATGATGCCCATTCTGTCTGGGGGCATCCTTTTGTACATATTATTGATCCTGAAAAAATTCAAAAAAATGATATATTGTCAAAAAATTATAAAAATAAAAATGTCCTGAAAAAATGATCATCTTAGTGACAACCTAGCAGTAGGCGCTTTGATGTATCTTCAAAAAATTATATATTCCAAAAATACAAAAAAAATTAAAAAAATTAAAAATTAAAAAAATAGAAAAAGTGCCTTGGTGAAAACTTGGAAACAGGCACCTCGATAGCAAAAATTCAAAAAATTTATAAAAATTCCTGAAAAAAGAAGAAAAAAAAAAAAATGAAAAATGAAAAAGTTGCAATAAAATCCAAGTGGTGAAAACCTGAAAACGGGTGCTACTTGAGGCCTTTGCACCCCTATTTCTTCGTGCGTATCCTCGACACTTAGCCTTTCTCCATCATTCCTTGTCCTTGTTGCCTTGGTTTGGAATTGGTCTTTGTCTTTGTCTATGGGGCATAACTATGTTAGGTTTGGTCTCTTGGATGCATTAGTCTTTAGGACACCTCACAAATGGTATTTTTCAACACCACCCCAACTGTATTTTTCAATACAACCCCTGACATCGAGTGTTTTTCAACACTTATCGGTTTGGTCTTACCTCATTTTGTCATGTGGTCTTACTTGCTTGTGAGCATTTGATCCTTATCCTTGGAACTTAGTATCAGTTAACACACTTAAAATTTTAAACGCAACACTTAATGCTTGAGCTATGTAATGATCTTTTCTTTTGTGGTGACTATTATTATTTTCGTTTAGTGTCGTTGTCTAATAAGTCTCTCCGTGATGCATAGCTAGAGGACTTGGGGCATGGAACATGTTTTTATTTTCTTTCTACTTTATGTTTCACTATTTTGCACAACCATTCTACTGGTCATCCTAGCTTCTATGCCTTGATGCAAGCGTGGTTTTGCTATATTAAATTGGGTAAGCTAACATCACAGTCATCTTGACCTTTATTTCTTTGATGCTTATGTTATAATCTTTCCACATTTCAAATCCGATATACATCACATTCATATATTCATAGTTGCGCTCGTGACTAGTGATGGTTGTGTGATATTTCCGATATAAATCGCATTCATATCTTCATAGTTGCACTTGTGACTAGTGATGATTGTGTGATTTTTCGATGTCCGTTAATAATGGCCCAATGATGAAAATAAATTCCTTTACATTCTCTTATGAATGATGAACACAAAGATCCTCTGTGTGTTGCTCTATTGCAAGTACACCTTTGCATTTTAATGTAGCTTGCATTGTTAGACTCCATGTTAGTTTTCATTTTTAAGATGCATTATGAGTTTGAGAGGGTTTTCCTTCATCTTTCTTGTGGACTTTTAATCAACTATGATCATGTTTTGATCTTCATTTCCTTATTTTATTTCGTGATCTCAATCAAAATTTTCTACCTTAAATAGTTGATTAATTTTGGGGCATTCTCTCTCTTGAGGCAAGTCCTCTTTCTTCTCTTCATTTCTTTCCATCTCTTCCAAACTTCTATCTTCCATTTGCTTTCACCCCACTTTTGTTCTTCTAATTCAACCTTGGGGCATAATCTTTCGTGCTTAATCTACCTTGGTTTTGTGATCCTTATATCTTTCATCTTACATCAAGAACCTTATCTTTAGTTCAATTTGATCAAATTTATCAATTTGTTGTTTCTCCTCTATCTCATTTCGATTTCGATCATGAGGGGGAAATACCTATCAAACTTCAATCTTTGATTCAGCTTTATCAATTATATCAGTCTTGCTTGAGATTCTTATCTCTGACATGTCAATTACTTATTTCGGTGTTGACTTTGTCTTTTTCAATTGTGTTTATTTTTGTCTTGATTTATTTCCATTTTGACCACACATCTATGTTGTTTTGTGATCCCATTTCGACCTCACACTTCAACTGCATTCTTTAACTACACGTGTTCCTGTGTTGACCACACATTTGTCAAAGAGGGGCAAATGTATGCACCCTAAAATGGTCGCCTAGACTTTGGGCCCCATTTTATCAATTTATCAATTTCCTGAATCAATGCTTTGAAACATTTTCAATTCAAATCAAATTCTTTGATCAAATTGTAATTAATTCAATTATTCAATTATTTCAATATTTCGTAAGGTTAGATCATTTTTATTTAATTAAAAGATTTAATCTCTCTTTTAATTAAATGAAATTCCTCTTATTTAATTAAAAGATTTAATCTCCCTTTTAATTGAATAAAATTCATCTTATTTAATTAAATTAAATTTCTCCCTTTCAATTAAATAAAATTCCTCTTATTTAATTAAATTCAATTTCTCCCATTTAATTAAATAAAATTATTCTAATTTATTTAATTAAAAGAAAACTCCTCTTTTAATTAAATAAATAAAAATCCCCACTTAAAGCAGTTGAAAAAGGAAATACATTAAATAAAAATGCCTTTTTCATCACATCCTCCTAAGTGGTGGGATTTTTGCCTCTTAATCATAGCCTTTGATTTTTTCCTCTTAATCTCAATCGTTCACTTTCCTTTAAAAGGAGACCTCTCCTTCTCATTTTCATATCTAGAATTTTTAAGTATTGTTATGCTGCAGGTTTGGAGAGCAATTTTGTAGGAGCATTTGAGCATTTGAGCTTGGATATTGCAACTTCTCTCTTCTTGTCTTTTTCTTCTTACATTCATGGCTTTTCATACAGATTAAAATCATGTTTATTTTCATAGATTAATATTGCATTTGTATTTCTTTTCATAGATTAATCATGCATTGTTATCATTTAGATTAATTTTCTTTTATGCATTACAATCATATAGTGTAGATCTCATTTTTCATGCATTTGAATCTCTCATTTCATGGTGTACTTGCATAGGCACAACTAGGTCAATCTGAGGGCCTATATTTCATATCTTTACACTCCATGACTAGAGAGCTATGGATCGATATTTAAGGCCTCATTTTTGAGCAACCTTGGATAGAATGATTCATAGAAGTGTGTCAACATTTATGCACACGGTTATGAGATTGTAGCTCATTATCAGTGAATGGTTGATCGATTCGGCAATCTAGAATCTCAGAATGACTTGTTATGAGATTATAGCTCTTTATTAGTGAACGGTTGACCGATTCGACGATCTAGAACCTCAGAACGGCTTGTTATGAGATTACAGCTCATTATCAGCAAATGGTTGACCAATTTGGTGATCTAGAACCTTAGAATGGCTTGTTATGAGATTACAGCTCATTATCAGCGAACGGTTGACCGATTCGGCGATCTAGAACCTCAGAATGGCTTGTTATAAGATTAAAGCTCATTATCAATAAATGGTTGACCGATTCTCCAATCTAGAACCTCAGAACAACTTGTTATGAGATTATAGCTCATTATCAGCAAACAGTTGACCGATTAGGCAATCTAAAATCTCAGAATGGCTTGTTATGAGATTATAGCTTATTATCAATGAATGGTTGACTGATTCGGCGATCTAGAACCTTAGAGTGGCTTGTTCTAAGATTACAGCTTATTATCAGCAAATAGTTGACCGATTCAGCGATCTAGAACCTTAGAATGGCTTGTTATGAGATTACAACTCATTATCAACGAACGGTTGACCGATTCAGCGATCTAGAACCTCAGAATAACTTGTTATGAAATTACAACTCATTATCAATGAACGGTTGACCGATTCGGCGATCTAGAACCTCCCAATGACTTGTTATGAGATTACAGCTCATTATCAACAAATGATTGACTGATTCAGCGATCTAGAACCTCAAAATGACTTGTTATGAGATTGTAACTCATTAACAGTAAACGGTTGACCGATTCGGTGATCTAGAATCTTAGAATGGTTTATTATGAGATTGTAGATCATTACCAGCAAACGATTGACTGATTCGACAATCTAGAACTTCAAAATAGCTTGTTATTAGATTGTAGCTCATTATCAGTGAATGGTTGACTGATTCAGCGATCTAGAATCTCAGAATGACTTGTTATGAGATTATAGCTCATTATCAGTGAACGGTTGACTGATTTAGCGATCTAGAACCTCAGAATAGCTTGTTATGAGATTACAGCTCATTATTAGTAAACGGTTGACTGATTCAATAATCTAGAACCTCAAAATGGCTTGTTATCAGATTACAGCTCATTATCAATAGATGATTGACCGATTCGGTGATCTAGAACCTCAGAATGACTTGTTATGAGATTACAACTCATTATCAGTAAATGGTTGACCAATTTAGCAATCTAGAACCTCAGAATGGCTTGTTATGAGATTACAACTCATTATTAGCAAATGGTTGACCGATTTGACAATCTAGAACTTCATAATGACTTGTTATGAGATTGTAGCTCATTATCAGCAAATGATTGACCGATTTAGCGATCTAGAATCTTAGAATGACTTGTTATGAGATTACAGCTCATTATCAATGAACGGTTGACCGATTCAGCGATCTAGAACCTTAGAATGGCTTGTTATGAGATTACAGCTCATTATCAGCAAAAGGTTGACCAATTAAGCAATCTAGAACCTTAGAATGGCTTGTTATGAGATTTCAACTCATTATTAGTGAACAGTTGACCGATTTGGCAATTTAGAACCTTAGAATGGCTTGTTATGAGATTGCAGCTCATTATCAGCAAATGGTTGATCGATTCGGCAATCTAGAGCCTCAAAATGACTTGTTATGAGATTGTAGCTCATTATCAGTGAACGATTGACCGATTCTATGATCTAGAATCTCAGAATGACTTGTTATGATATTACAGCTCATTATTAGTAAACGGTTGATTGATTTGGTGATCTAGAGCCTCAGAATGGCTTGTTATAAGATTATAGATCATTATCAGTAAATGGTTGACCGATTTAGTGATCTAGAGCCTCAGAATGGCTTGTTATGAGATTACAGCTCATTATCAGTGAATGATTGACCGATTCGGTGATCTAGAATCTCAGAACAGCTTGTTATGAGATTACAACTCATTATCAATGAACAGTTGACCGATTCAGCACTTTAGAACCTCAGAATGACTTGTTATGAGATTACAGCTCATTATCAGCAAACGGTTGACCGATTCGGCGATCTAGAACCTCAAAATGACTTGTTATGAGATTGTAACTCATTATCAATGAATAATTGACTGATTCAGCGATCTAAAATCTTTGAATCACTTGTTATGAGATTATAGATCATTATCAACAAATGGTTGACTGATTCGATGATCTAGAACCTCAAAATAGCTTGTTATGAGATTGTAGCTCATTATCAGCAAACGGTTGACCAGTTCAACGATCTAGAATCTCAAAATGACTTGTTATAAGATTATAACACATTATTAATGACTGGTTGACTGATTTAGCGATCTAGAACCTTAGAACGGCTTGTTATGAGATTACAACTCATTATCAGTGAATGGTTGATTGATTCAATGATCTAGAACCTTAGAATGGCTTGTTATGAGATTACAGCTCATTATCAATAAATGGTTGACTGAGTTAGTGATCTAGAACCTTAGAATCACTTATTATGAGATTACAGCTTATTATCAATGAATGGTTGACCAATTTGGCAATCTAGAACCTCAGAATGGCTTGTTATGAGATTACAACTTATTATCAACAAACAGTTGACCGATTCAGTGATCTAGAACCTCAGAATGACTTGTCATGAGATTGTAACTCATTATCAGTGAACGGTTGATTGATTCGGTGATCTAGAATCTTAGAATGACTTGTTATGAGATTATAGCTCATTATCAGTGAACAGTTCACCGATTCGCTAATCTAGAACCTCAGAATGGCTTGTTATGAGATTACAGCTCATTATAAGAAAACGATTGACCGATTAAGCAATCTAGAACTTCAACATGACTTTTTATGAGATTGTAGCTCATTATCAGCAAACGATTGACTGATTTAGCAATCTAAAATCTCAGAATGGCTTGTTATGAGATTACAGCTCATTATCAGTGAATAGTTGACCGATTCGATGATCTAGAACCTCAGAATGGCTTATTATGAGATTACAACTCATTATCAGCAAATGGTTGACTGATTCAGTGATCTAGAACCTTAGATCAGCTTGTTATGAGATTACAGCTCATTATTAGCGAGCGGTTGACCGATTCGGTGATCTAGAACCTCAGAATGACTTGTTATGAGATTATAACTCATTATCAGCGAACAGTTGACCGATTCAACAATCTAGAACCTCAAAATGACTTGTTATGAGATTACAGCTCATTATTAGCAAATGGTTGACCGATTTGGTGATCTAGAACCTCAAAATGACTTGTTATGAGATTGTAACTTATTATCAGTGAATGGTTGACTGATTCGGCGATGTAGAATCTCAGAATGGCTTGTTATGAGATTGTAGATCATTATCAACAAATGGTTGACTAATTCAATGATCTAGAACCTCAAAATGGCTTATTATGAGATTGTAGATCATTATCAGTGAAGGGTTGACTAGTTCGGTGATCTAGAATCTTAGAATAACCTGTTATTAGATTACAACTCGTTATCAGTGAACAGTTGACCTATTCAGTGATCTAGAACCTCAAAATGACTTGTTATAAGATTACAACTCATTATCAGTGAACGGTTGACCGATTCGACAATCTAGAACTTCAAAATAGATTGTTATGAGATTATAGCTCATTATCAGTGAATGGTTGACTAATTCAGCAATCTAGAACCTCAGAATAGCTTGCTATGAGATTATAGCTCATTATCAGTGAATGGTTGACCGATTCGGCAATCTAGAACCTCAGAATGACTGGTTATGAGATTACAGCTCATTATCAACAAATGGTTGACTGATTCGATGATCTAAAACATCAAAATGACTTTTTATGAGATTATAACTCATTATCAGTGAGAGGTTGACCGATTCGATGATCTAGTATCTCAGAACGGCTTATTTATGAGATTGTAGGTCATTATCAGCAAACGGTTGACTGATTCGATGATCTAGAACCTCAAAATAGCTTTTTAAGAGATTGTAGCTCATTACCAGGGAAAGGTTGACCGATTTGGTGATCTAAATTCTTAAAATGACTTGTTATGAGATTATAGCTCATTATCAGTGAACGGTTGACCAATTTAGTGATCTAGAACCTCTGAATGGCTTGTTATGAGATTACAACTCATTATTAGTGAACGGTTGACCGATTTAATGATCTAGATTCTCAGAATGGCTTGTTATGAGATTATAGCTCATTATCCATAAACGGTTGACCGATTCGATGATCTAGAACTTCAGAATGACTTGTTATGAGATTATAGTTCATTATCAGCAAACGATTGACCAATTCAGCAATCTAGAACTTCAAAATGGCTTGTTATGAGATTACAGCTCATTATCAGCAAACAATTTATCGATTCGGTGATCTAGAACCTCAGAATGACTTGTTATAAGATTGTAGCTCGATATTAGTGAATGGTTGACCGATTTGGTGATCTAAAATCTTAGAATAACTTGTTATGAGATTATAGCTCATTATCAATGAATGGTTGACCGATTCGGTGATCTAGAACCTCAGAAATTTTGTTATGAGATTACAGCTCATTATTAGCAAACAGTTGACCGATTCAGTGATCTAGAACCTTAGAATGGATTCTTTTGAGATTACAGCTCATTATCAGTGAACGGTTTATCGATTCGGTTATGTAGAACCTTAGAACGGCTTGTTATGAGATTGCAGCACATTATCAGCAAACGGTTGACCGATTTGAAAATCTAGAACTTCATAATGACTTGTTATGAGATTGTAGCTCATTATCAGTGAACGATTGACCAATTCGGTGATCTAAAATCTTAGAATGACTTGTTATGAGATTACAGCTCAATATCAACAAATGGTTGACCGATTTGGCGATCTAGAACCTCATAATGGCTTGTTATAAGATTATAGCTCATTATCAGCAAACGGTTGACCGATTCAGTGATCTAGAACCTCAGAATAGCTTGTTATGAGATTACAGCTCATTATCAGTGAACGGTTAACCGATTCAGTGATCTAGAACCTCAGAATGGCTTGTTATGAGATTACAGCTCATTATTAGTGAATGGTTGACCAATTTGATGATCTAGAACCTTAGAATGACTTGTTATGAGATTACAGCTCATTATCAGCAAATGGTTGACTGATTTGGTGATCTAGAACCTCAAAATAACTTGTTATAATATTGTAACTCATTATTAGTGAACGGTTGACTGATTCAGCGATCTAGAATTTTAGAACAGCTTGTTATGAGATTGTAGATCATTATCATCAAACGGTTGACTAATTTGATGATCTAGAAGCTCAAAACAGCTTGTTATGAGATTGTAGATCATTATCAGCAAATGGTTAACTGATTTGGTGATCTAGAATCTCAGAATGACTTGTTATGAGATTATATCTCATTATTAGTGAACAGTTGACCGATTCAGTAATCTAAAACCTCAGAAAGGCTTGGTATGAGATTACAGCTCATTCTCATTGAATGGTTGACTGATTCAATGATCTAGAACCTCAGAATGGCTTATTATGAGATTATAGCTCAATATCAAAAAATATTTGACCGATTCAGTGATCTAGAACCTCAGAATGACTTGTTATGAAATTATAGCTCATTATCAGTGAACGATTGACCAATTCGGCAATCTAGAACCTTAGAATGGCTTGTTATGAGATTACAGCTCATTATGAGCAAACGATTGACCGATTCAATGATCTAGAACCTTAAAACAACTTGTTATGAGATCATAGCTCATTATCAGTGAATGGTTGACCAATTCAGTGATCTAGAATCTCAGAATGACTTGTTATGAGATTACAGCTTATTATTAGTGAACGGTTGACCAATTCAGTGATCTAGAACCTCAAAATAGCTCGTTATAAGATTACAGCTCATTATCAGCAAACAGTTGACTGATTTGGCAATCTAGAACCTCAGAATGGCTTGTTATGAGATTATAACTCATTATCAGTGAACAGTTGACTAATTCAGCAAGCTAGAACCTTAGAACGGCTTGTTTTGAGATTACAGCTCATTATCAACAAATAGTTGACCGATTCAGCAATCTAGAAACTCAAAATGACTTGTTATGAGATTACAGCTCATTATCAGTGAACGGTTGATCGATTCAGCGATCTAGAACCTCAGAATGGTTTGTTATGAGATTACAGCTCATTATCAACAAATGTTTGACTAATTCGGTGATCTAGAACCTCAAAATGGCTTGTTATGAGATTGCAGCTCATTATCGAAGAATGGTCGACTGATTCAGCGATCTAGAACCTCAGAATGACTTGTTATAAGATTATAGCTCATTATCAGCAAACATTTGACCGATTCAGTGATCTAGAACCTCAGAATGACTTGTTATGAGATTACAACTCATTATCATCAAACGGTTGACCAATTCAACAATCTAAAACCTCAAATTGACTTATTATGAGATTACAACTTATTATCAGTGAACGGTTGATTGATTGAATGATCTAGAACCTCAGAACTGCTTGTTATAGCATTATAGCTCATTATCAGTAAACATTTGATCAATTCAGGGATCTAGAACCTCAAAATGACTTGTTATGAGATTAAAACTCATTATCAACAAATAATTGACCAATTTGGCAATCTAGAACCTCAAAAAAAGTTGTTATGAGATTACAGCTCATTATCAGTAAACGGTTGACCAATTCAGTAATCTAGAACCTTAGAATGACTTGTTATGATATTGTAGCTCATTATCAGTGAACGATTGACTGATTCGGCAATCTAGAATCTCAGAATGACTTTTTATAAGATTATAGCTAATTATCAGTGAACGATTGACCGATTCAGTGATCTAGAACCTCAGAATGGCTTGTTATGAGATTACAGCTCATTATCAACAAATGGTTGACTGATTCGGTAATATAGAACCTCAAAATAGCTTGTTATGAGGTTACAGCTCATTATCATTGAATGGTTGACTGATTCGGTGATCTAGAACTTCAGAATGGCTTGTTATGAGATTACAGCTCATTATCAACAAACGGTTGACCAATTCGGCAATCTAAAATCTCATAATGACTTGTTATGAGATTGTAGCTTATTATCAGTGAATAGTTGACCGATTTGGCGATCTAGAATCTCAGAATGACTTGTTATGAGATTACAACTCATTATCAATGAATGGTTGTCTGATTCGGAGATGTAGAACCTTAGAATGGCTTGTTATGAGATTACAGCTCATTATCAATAAACGATTGACTGATACGGTGATCTACAACCTCAGAATGGCTTGTTATGAGATTACAGTTCATTATTAGCAAACATTTGACTAATTCGGTGATCTAGAATATCAGAATAACTTGTTATGAGATTACAGCTCATTATCAGTGAACGGTTGACCGATTCAGTGATCTAGAACCTGAGAATTACTTGTTATTAGATTATAGCTCATTATCAGCAAATAGTTGACCAATTTGGCGATCTAGAACCTCAAAATGACTTGTTATGAGATTATAACTCATTATCAGCGAATGGTTGACCATTTCGGGGATCTAGAATCTCAGAATGACCTTTTATGATATTGTAGATCATTATCAGCAAACCGTTGACTAATTCAATGATCTAGAACCTCAGAATGGCTTGTTATGAGATTGTAGCTCATTATTAGTGAACGGTTGACCAATTTGGTGATCTAGAATCTTAGAATGACTTGTTATGATATTACAGCTCATTATTAGCAAATGGTTGACCGATTCGGCGATCTACAACCTCAGAACAACTTGTTATGAGATGATAACTCATTATCAGCAAACGGTTAATCAATTTGGTGATCTAGAACCTCAGAATGGCTTGTTATGAGATTACAAATCATTATCAGTGAATGGTTGACCGATTCACCAATCTAGAACCTCAGAATGGCTTGTTATGAGATTATAGGTCATTATCAATAAATGATTGACTGATTCAGCAATCTAGAACCTCAGAACAAGTTGTTATGAGATTGTAGCTCATTATTAGTGAACAGTCGACCGATTCGGCAATCTAGAATCTTAGAATGACTTATTATGAGATTACAGCTCATTATCAGTGAACGATTGACTGATTCGGCAATTTAGAACCTCAAAATAGCTTGTTATGAGATTATAGCTCATTATCAGCAAATGGTTGACCGATTTGGTGATCTAGAACCTCAGAATGGCTTGTTATGAGATTACAGCTCATTATCAGCGAATGGTTGACCGATTCGGCAATCTAGAACCTCAGAATGGCTTGTTATGAGATTACAGCTCATTATCAACGAATGCTTGTCTGATTTAGTAATTTAGAACCTCAAAATGACTTGTTATGAGATTACAGCTCATTATCAGCAAACAGTTGACTGATTTAGTGATCTAGAACCTTAAAATGACTTGTTATGAGATTGTAACTCATTATCAGCGAATGGTTGACCGATTCGGCGATCTAGAATCTCATAATGGCTTGTTATGAGATTATAGATCATTATCAGAAAATGGTTGACTGATTCGATGATCTAGAACCTCAAAACTGCTTGTTATGAGATTGTAGCTCATTATCAGCAAATGGTTGACTGATTTGGTGATCTAGAATCTCATAATGACTTGTTATGAGATTGCAGCTCATTATCAGTGAATGGTTGACTGATTCAGCAATCTAGAACCTCAAAATAGCTTGTTATGAGATTATAGCTCATTATCAGCGAACGGTTGACTGATTCAACAATCTAGAACCTTAGAAGGGTTTGTTATGAGATTACAACTCATTATCAGCAAACAGTTGACCGATTCGGTGATCTAGAACCTCAAAATGACTTGTTATGAGATTATAGCTCATTATCAGTGAATAATTGACCAATTTGGCAATCTAGAACATCAAAATAGCTTGTTATGAGATTATAGCTCATTATCAAAAAATGGTTGACCGATTTAGCGATCTAGAACCTCAAAATGACTTGTTATGAGATTGTAGCTCATTATCAATGAACGGTTGACCGATTCGGTGATCTAGAATCTCAGAATGACTTGTTATGAGATTACATCTCATTATTAGCGAATGGTTGACTGATTCCGCAATCTAGAACCTCAGAATGGCTTGTTATGAGATTATAGCTCATTATCGGAAAATAGTTGATCGATTCGGTGATCTAGAACCTCAGAACAGCTTATTATGAGATTACAGCTCATTATCAGTGAACGATTGACTGATTCAGTGATCTAGAACCTCAGAATAGCTTGTTATGAGATTAAAGCTCATTATCAGCAAATGGTTGATCGATTCAGCAATCTAGAACCTTAGAATGACTTGCTATGAGATTGTAGTTTATTATCAGTGAATGGTTGACCGATTCGGCGATCTAGAATGTTAGAATTACTTGTTATGAGATTACACCTCATTATCAATGAATGGTTGCCCGATTCGGCGATCTAGAACCTTAGAATGGCTTGTTATGAGATTAGAACTTATTATCAGCAAATGGTTGACCAATTTGGTGATCTAGAACCTCAGAACGGCTTGTTATGAGATTACTACTCATTATCAATGAATAGTTGATCGATTCAGCGATCTAGAACCTGAGAACGGCTTGTTATGAGATTATAGCTTATTATTAATGAACGATTGACTGATTCGGTGATCTAGAACCTCAGAATGACTTGTTATGAAATTATAGCTCATTATCAGCAAACGGTTGATCAATTCAGCAATCTAGAACCTCAAAATGACTTGTTATGAGATTATAGCTCATTATCAGTGAATAGTTGACCAATTCGATGATCTAGAACCTTAGAATGGCTTGTTATGAGATTACAGCTCATTATCACCAAATGGTTGACTGATTCAGCAATCTAGAGCCTCAGAATGACTTGTTATGAGACTGTAGCTCATTACTAGTGAATGGATGACAGATTCAGCGATCTAGAATCTCAGAATGACTTGTTATGAGATTACAGCTCATTATCAGCAAACAGTTGACTGATTCAGTGATCTAGAAATTCAGAATGGCTTTTTATGAGATTACAGCTCATTATCAGCAAACGGTTGACCGATTCGGGGATCTAGAACCTCAGAATGACTTGTTATGAGATTACAGCTCATTATCAGCAAATGGTTGACCGATTCGGTGATCTAGAACCTCAAAATGACTTGTTATGAGATTGTAACTCATTATCAGCGAATGGTTGACCGATTCGGTGATCTAGAATCTCAGAATGATGTGTTATGAGATTACAGCTCATTATCAGCAAACGGTTGACTGATTTAGAAATCTAGATCCTCATAATGGCTTGTTATGAGATTACAGCTCATTATCAGTGAACAATTGACTGATTCAATGATCTAGGACCTTAGAATGGTTTGTTATGAGATTACAACTCATTATCAGCAAATGGTTCATCAATTAGATAATCTAGAACCTCAGAATGACTTGTTATGAGATTACAGTTCATTATCAGCGAATGGTTGGCCAAATCGGCAATCTAGAACCTTAGAATGGCTTGTTATGAAATTACATCTCATTATCAGCAAACGGTTGACCGATTCAATAATCTAGAACCTCACATTGACTTGTTATGAGATTGTAGCTCATTATCAACAAACAGTTGATTGATTTGGCGATCTAGAATCTTAGAATGACTTGTTATGAGATTATAGCTCATTATCAATAAACAGTTGACTGATTCGGTGATCTAAAACCTTAGAACAACTTGTTATGAGATTACAGCTCATTATCAGCAAATGGTTGACCGATTTGGCAATCTAGAACCTCAAAATGACTTGTTATGAGATTGTAGGTCATTATCAGCAAATAGTTGACCAATTCGGCGATCTAGAATCTCTGAATCACTTGTTATGAGATTACTGCTTATTATCAGTGAATGTTTGACCAATTCAGCGATCTAGAATCTCAGAATGGCTTGTTATGAGATTACAACTCATTATCAGCAAACGGTCGACCGATTCGGTGATCTAAAACTTCAGAATGGCTTGTTGTAAGATTATAGCTCATTATCAGCAAATAGTTGACCAATTTGGTGATCTAGGACCTTAGAATGGCTTGTTATGAGATTATAGCTCATTATCAGTGAGTGGTTGACCGATTCGGTCATCTAGAACCTCAGAATGACTTGTTATGAGATTAAAGCTCATTATCAGCAAACCGTGGACTGATTCGGCATTCTAGAATGTCAAAATGACTTGTTATGATATTGCAACTCATTATGAGCGAATGGTTGACTGATTTGCTGATCTAGAATCTCAAAACAACTTGTTATGAGATTGTACATCATTATCAGAAAATGGTTGACTGATTCGATGTTCTAGAACCTCAAAACTACTTGTTATGAGATTGTAGCTCATTATCATTGAACGGTTGACCAGTTTGGTGATCTAGAATCTTAGAATGACTTGTTATGAGATTATAGCTCATTATCAGGGAACGGTTGACCGATTCAGTGATCTAAAACCTCAGAATGGCTTGTTATGAGATTACAACTCATTATCAGTGAACGATTGACTGATTCAACGATCTAGAACCTCAGAATGTCTTGTTATGAGATTACAGCTCATTATCAGCAAATAGTTGACCGATTCGGCAATGTAGAACCTCTAAATGACTTGTTATGAGATTACAACTCATTATTAGTGAACGGTTGACCAATTTGGCCATTTAGAACCTCAGAATGGCTTGTTATGAGATTATAGCTCATTATTAGCAAACGGTTGACTGACTGGGTGATCTAGAACCTCAGAATGACTTGTTATGAGATTGTAGTTGATTATCAGCAAATGGTTGACTGATTCGGTGATCTAGAATCTCTGAATGACTTGTTATGAGATTACAGCTCATTATCAGTGAATAGTTGATCGATTTGGCGATCTAGAACTTCAGAATGGCTTGTTATGAGATTACAGCTCATTATCAACAAAAGGTTGACCAATTCGGTGATCTAGAACCTCAAAATGGCTTGTTATGAGATTACAACTCATTATCAGTGAATGGTTCACCGATTCAACGATCTAGAACCTCAGAATAGCTTGTTATGAGATTACAGCTCATTATCAGCAAATGGTTGATCAATTCGGTGATCTAGAACCTCAGAACGGCTTGTTATGAGATTATAGCTCATTATCAGTGAATGGTTGACCGATTCAGTGATCTAGAACCTTAGAACGGATTGTTATGAGATTATAGCTCATTATCAGTGAATGGTTGACTGATTCAGCGATCTAGAACCTCAGAATGACTTGTTATGAGATTACAGCTCATTATCAGCAAATGATTGACCGATTTAGTGATGTAGAACCTCAAAATGACTTGTTATGAGATTGTAACTCATTATCAACAAATGATTGACCGGTTCAATGATCTAGAATCTTAGAATGGCTTGTTATGAGATTGTAGATCATTATCAGCAAATGGTTGACTGATTCGATGATCTAGAACCTCAAAATGGCTTGTTATGAAATTGTAGCTCATTATCAGTGAATGGTTGATCGATTTGGTGATCTAGAATCTCAGAATGACTTGTTATGAGATTACAGCTCATTATCAACAAACGGTTGACCGATTCAGTAATCTAGAACCTCAAAATTGCTTTTTATGAGATTACAACTCATTATCAGTGTATGATTGACCGATCTAGCAATCTAGAACCTCAGAATGACTTGTTATAAGATTACAACTCATTATTAATGAATGGTCGACCAATTCAGTGATCTAAAACCTTAGAATGACTTGTTATCAGATTACAGCTCATTATCAGCAAACGGTTGACTGATTCGGTGATCTAGAACCTCAAAATTACTTGTTATGAGATTGTAACTCATTATCTGCAAATGGTTGATTGATTCGGTGATCTAGAATCTCAGAATAGCTTGTTATGAGATTGTAGATCATTATCAGCAAATGGTTGGCTGATTCAATGATCTAGAACCTCAAAATGGCTTGTTATGAGATTATAGCTCATTATCAGCAAATGGTTGACTGATTCGGCAATCTAGAACCTCAGAATGACTTGTTATGATATTACAGCTCATTATTAGCAAATGGTTGATCAATTTGGCAATCTAGAACCTTAGAACGGCTTGTTATAAGATTATAGCTCATTATCAGCAAACGGTTGACTGATTCAGTGATCTAGAACCTCAGAATGACTTGGTATGAGATTGTAGCTCATTATCAGTGAATGGTTGACCGATTCTGTGATCTAGAATCTCAGAATGACTTGTTATGAGATTACAACTCATTATCAGTGAACGATTGACTGATTCAGCGATCTAGAACCTCAGAATGGATTATTATGAGATTATAGCTCATTATCAGCAAATGATTGACCGATTCGGTGATCTAGAACCTCAGAATAGCTTGTTATGAGATTACAGCTCATTATCAGCAAACAGTTCACTGATTCGGTGATATAAAATCTTAGAACGTCTTGTTATGAGATTACAGCTCATTATCAGCAAATGGTTGACCGATTTGGCAATCTAGATCATCAGAATGACTTGTTATGAGATTGTAGCTTATTAGTGAACAGTTGACTGATTCAATAATCTAGAATCTAAGAATGACTTGTTATGAGATTACAGCTCATTATCAGCGAACGGTTAACCGATTTGGCGATCTAGAACCTCAGAATGGCTTGTTATGAGATTACACCTTATTATCAACAAACAATTAACCGATTCAGTGATCTAGAACCTTAGAATGGCTTGTTATGAGATTATAGCTCATTATCAGGGAATGGTTGATTGATTCAGTGATTTAAAACCTTAGAATGGCTTGTGATGAGATTATAGTTCATTATCAGCAAACGGTTGACCGATTCAGTGATCTAGAACCTCAAAATGACTTGTTATGAGATTACAGCTCATTATCAGCAAATGGTTGACCAATTCAGTGATCTAGAACCTCAAAATGATTTGTTATGAGATTATAACTCATTATCAATTAATGGTTGACCGATTTGGTGATCTAAAATCTCAGAACGACTTGTTATGAGATTATAGATCATTATCAGCAAATAGTTGACATATTTGATGATCTAGAACCTCAAAATGGCTTGTTATGAGATTGTAGCTCATTATCAGTAAATAGTTGACCGATTCGGTGATCTAGGGTCTCAGAATGACTTGTTATGAGATTAGAGCTCATTATCAGCAAATGGTTGACCGATTCGGTGATCTAGAACCTGAAAATGACTTGTTATAAGATTGTAACTCATTATCAGTGAATGGTTGACCGATTCGTTGATCTAGAATCTTAGAATGGCTTTTTATGAGATTACAACTCATTATTAGCGAACGGTTGACTGATTCAGTGATCTACAAGCTAAGAATGACTTGTTATGAGATTACAGCTCATTATCAGAAAATGGTTGACCGATTCGGCGATCTAGAATATCAAAATGACTTGTTATGAGATTGTAACTCATTATTAGTAAATGGTTGACTGATTCGGCGATCTAAAATCTCAGAATGGCTTGTTATGATGTTGTAGATCATTATCAGCAAATGGTTGACTGATTTGATGATCTAGAACCTCAAAATGGCTTGTTATGAGATTGTAGCTCATTATCAGTGAACGGTTGATCGATGCAGTGATCTAGAATCTTAGAATGACTTGTTATGAGATTACAACTCATTATCGTCGAACGGTTGACTGATTCAGCGATCTAGAACCTCAGAATAGCTTGTTATGAGATTACAGCTCATTATCAGTGAACAGTTGACTGATTTAATGATCTAGAACCTCAAAATAGCCTGTTATGAGATTACAGCTCATTATCAGCAAATGGTTGACCAATTTGGTGATCTAGAACCATAGAATGACTTGTTATGAGATTATAGCTCATTATAAATGAACGGTTGACCAATTCGGCAATCTAGAACCTTAGAATGGCTTGTTATGAGATTACAGCTCATTATCAACAAATAGTTGACCGATTTGACAATCTAGAACCTTAGAATGACTTGTTATGAGATTGTAGCTCATTATCAGCGAACAGTTGACCAATTCAGTGATCTAGAATCTCAAAATGACTTGTTATATGATTACAACTCATTATCAGTGAACGGTTGACCAATTCGGCGATCTAGAACCTCAAAATGGCTTGTTATGAGATTACAACTCATTATCAGTAAATGACTAACTGATTCGGGAATCTAGAACCTTAGAATGACTTGTTATGAGATTACAGCTTATTATCAACAAATAGTTGACCAATTCAGTAATCTAGAACCTCAGAATGGCTTGTTATGAGATTACAGCTCATTATTAGCAAATAGTTGACTGATTCAGTGATCTAGAACCACAAAATGACTTGTTATGAGATTATAGCTCATTATCAGCGAATGGTTGACCGATTCGGTGATCTAGAACCTTAGAATAGCTTGTTATGAGATTACAGCTCATTATCAGCAAATGGTTGACCAATTCAGTGATCTAGAACCTCAGAATGGCTTGTTATGAGATTACAACTCATTACCAGTGAATGGTTGACCAATTTGGTGATCTAGAACCTCAAAATGGCTTGTTATAAAATTACAGCTCATTGTTAGCAAACGGTTGAAAATTTGACAATCTACAACATCAGAATGACTTGTTATGAGATTGTAGCTCATTATTAGCGAACGGGTGACCGATTCGGCAATCTAGAATCTTAGAATGAATTGTTATGAGATTACAGCTCATTATCAGCAAACGGTTGATTGATTTAGTGATCTAGAACCTAAGAATGTCTTGTTATGAGATTACAGCTCATTATCAATGAATGATTGACCGATTTGGCGATCTAGAACCTCAGAATGGCTTGTTATGAGATTATAGCTCATTATGAGTGAACAGTTGACCGATTCAACGATCTAGAACCTCAGAATGACTTGTTATGAGATTACAACTCATTATCATTAAATGGTTGACCCATTTGGTGATCTAGAAAATAAAAATGACTTGTTATGAGATTGTAACTCATTATTAGTGAACGGTTAACTGATTCGGTGATCTAAAATCTAAGAATGGCTTGTTATGAGATTGTAGATCATTATCAGAAAAACGGTTGACTGATTCGACAATCCAGAACCTCAAAATGGCTTGTTATGAGATCGTAGCTCAATATCAGTAAACGGTTGACCAATTTGATGATCTAGAATCTCAGAATGACATGTTATGACATTACAGCTTATTATCAATGAATGGTTAACCGATTCAGCAATCTAAAACCTTAGAATGGCTTGTTGTGAGATTACAACTCATTATCATTGAACAGTTGACTGATTCAACAATCTAGAACCTCAGAACAGCTTTTTATAAGATTACAGTTCATTATCAGCAAACAATTAACCGATTCGGTGATCTAGAACCTCAGAATGACTTGTTATGAGATTACAGCTTATTATTAGTGAACGGTTGACAAATTTGGCAATCTAGAACCTCAAAATAGCTTCTTATGAGATTACAGCTCATTATCAGCAAATGATTGACCAATTCCATGATCTAGAACCTCATAATAACTTGTTATGAGATTGTAGCTCATTATCATTGAACAGTTGACCGGTTTGGCGATCTAGAATCTCAGAATGACTTGTTATGAGATTACAGCTAATTATTAGCAAACGATTGACTGATTTGGTGATCTAGAACCTCATAATAGCTTGTTATAAGATTATAGCTCATTATCAACAAATGATTGACCAATTCGGCGCTTTAGAACCTTAGAATAGCTTGTTATGAGATTACAGCTCATTATCAGTGAATGGTTGACTTATTCGGTGATCTACAATCGCAGAATGACTTGTTCTGAGATTACAACTCATTATTAGCAAATGATTGACCGATTCAACAATTTAGAACCTCAGAATGACTTAATATGAGATTGTAGCTCATTATCAGTGAATGGTTGACAGATTTGGTGATCTACAATCTCAGAATGACTTATTATGTATTACAGCTCATTATCAATGAACGATTGACCGATTCAGCGATCTAGAAACTCAGAATGACTTGTTATGAGATTATAGCTCATTATCAGCAAATGGTTGATCGATTCGGTGATCTAGAACCTCAAAATGGCTTGTTATGAGATTAGAGCTCATTATCAGTGAACGGTTGATCGGTTGGGCGATCTAGAACCTCAGAATGGCTTGTTATGAGATTACAGCTCATTGTCAAAGAACGATTGACCGATTCGGTGATCTAGAACCTCAGAATGACTTGTTATGAGATTATAGCTCATTATCAGCAAATGGTTGACTGATTCGGTGATCTAGAACCTCAAAATGACTTGTTATGAGATTGTAACTCATTATCAGTGAACAATTGATTGATTCAATGATCTAGAATCTCAAAATGACTTGTTATGAGATTATACATCATTATCAGCAAATGGTTGACTGATTCGATGATCTAGAACCTCATAACGGCTTATTATGAGATTGTAGCTCATTATCAGTGAACAGTTGACCGATTCAGTGATCTAGAATCTTAGAATGACTTGTTATGAGATTACAGCTCATTATCAGTGAATAGTTGATCGATTTAGTGATCTAGAACCTTAGAACGGCTTGTTATGAGATTACAGCTCATTATTAGTTAACGGTTGACTAATTCAACGATCTAGAACCTTAGAATGGCTTGTTATGAAATTACATCTCATTATCAGGGAACGATTGACTGATTCAATGATCTAGAACCTTAGAACAACTTGTTATGACATTACAGCTCATTATCAGCAAACGGTTGACCAATTTGGTGATCTAAAACCTCAAAATGACTTGTTATGAGATTACAGCTCATTATCAATGAATGGTTGACCAATTCGGCAAAGGGTTGACTGATTCGGTGATGTAGAACATCAAAATAACTTGTTATGAGATTTTAGCTCATTATCAGTGAACGGTTGACTGATTCGGTGATCTAAAATCTCAAAATGACTTGTTATGAGATTATAGCTCATTATCAATGAACGGTTGACTGATTTGGCTATCCAAAACTTCAGAACAGCTTGTTATGAGATTACAGCTCATTATCAGTGAATGGTTGATTGATTCGGTGATCTAGAACCTTAGAATGACTTGTTATGATATTACAGCTCATTATCAGCAAATAGATGACCGATTGGGCAATCTAGAACCTCAAAATGACTTGTTATGAGATTGTAGATTATTATCAGCAAATAGTTGACTGATTCGATGATCTAGAACCTCAAAATGGCTTGTTATGAGATTGTACCTCATTATCAGTGAACGGTTGACCGATTCAGCAATCTAGAACCTCATAATGGTTTGTTGTGAGATTATAGCTCATTATCAGAAAATAGTTGAATGATTTAGTGATCTAGAACCTCAGAATGGCTTTTTATGAGATTACAGCTCATTATCAGTGAATGGTTGATAGATTCAGTGATCTCGAACCTTAGAATGGCTTGTTATGAGATTACAGCTCATTATCAGCAAACGGTTGACCGATTAAAAAATTTAGAACCTCAGAATGACTTGTTATGAGATTGTAGCTCATTATCAGTGAATGGTTGACTAATTCGGCGATCTAGAATCTCAGAATGAGTTGTTATGACATTATAGCTCATTATCAATGAATAGTTGATCGATTCAGTGATCTAGAACCTAAAAATGACTTGTTATGAGATTACAGCTCATTATCAGCAAACGGTTGACCGATTTGGTAATCTAAAACCTCAAAATGGCTTGTTATGAGATTACAGCTCATTATCAGCAAATAGTTTACTGATTTAGTGATCTAGAACCTTAGAATGGCTTGGTATGAGATTACAGTGAATGCTTGACCGATTCAGTGATCTAGAACCTCAAAATGACTTTTTATGAGATTATAGCTCATTATCAGCAAAGGGTTGACCAATTTAGTGATCTAGAACCTCAAAATGACTTGTTATGAGATTGTAAGTCATTATTAGTGAACGGTTGACTGATTCGGTGATCTAGAATATCAGAATGGCTTGTTATGAGATTATAGATCATTATCAGCAAACAGTTGATTGATTCGATAATCTAGAACCTCAAAATGACTTGTAATGAGATTATAGCTCATTATCAATGAATGGTTGACCAATTCGGCGATCTAGAATCTCAGAATGACTTGTTATGAAATTATAGCTCATTATCCGCAAACGGTTGACCAATTTGGTGATCTAGAACCTCAGAATAGCTTGTTATGAGATTACAGCTCATTATCAGTGAATAGTTGACTAATTCAATGATCTAGAACCTCAGAATGGCTTGTTATGAGATTACAGCTCATTATCAGCAAACGGTTGACTGATTCGATGATCTAGAACCTCAAAATAACTTGTTATGATATTGTAACTCATTATCAGTGAATGGTTGACCGATTCGGCAATCTAGAATCTTAGAACAACTTGTTATGAGATTGTAGATCATTATCAGCAAATAATTGATTGATTCAATGATCTAGAACCTCAAAATGGCTTGTTATGAGATTGTAGCTCATTATCAGTGAACAGTTGACCGATTCAGTGATCTAGAATCTCAAAATCACTTATTATGAGATAATAGCTCATTATCATCGAATGGTTGACCAATTCAGTGATCTAGAACCTTAGAATGGCTTGTTATGAGATAACAACTCATTATCAGTGAATGGTTGACTAATTCAATGATCTAAAATGTCAGAATGGCTTGTTATGAGATTACAGCTCATTATCAACAAATGGTTGACCAATTCAGTGATCTAGAACCTCAGAATGACTTGTTATAAGATTACAGCTCATTATCAGGGAACACATGACCAATTTGGTAATCTAGAATCACATAAAGGCTTGTTATGAGATTACATCTCATTATCAACAAACGATTGACCGATTCAATGATCTAGAACTTCATAAAAACTTGTTATAAGATTATAGCTCATTATCAGCCAACGGTTGACCGATTTAGTAATCTAAAATCTTAGAATGACTTGTTATGAGATTACAGCTCATTATCAATGAATAGTTGACTGATTCCATGATCTAAAACCTTAGAATGACTTGTTATGAGATTACAGCTCATTATCCACAAACGGTTGAACGATTCGATGATCTAAAACCTTAGAATGGCTTTTTATGAGATTATAGTTCATTATCAGCAAATGGTTGATCAATTCAGCAATCTAGAACCTCAGAACTACTTGTTATGAGATTACAGCTCATTATCAGCAAATAGTTGACCGATTCGGCAATCTAGAACCTCAGAATGACTTATTATGAGATGGTAGCTCATTATCAACAAATGATTGACTGATTTAGTGATCTAGAATCTTAGAATGAGTTGTTATGAGATTACAGCTCATTCTCAGTGAACGGTTGACTGATTTGGCAATCTAGAATCTCAGAATGGCTTGTTATGAGATTACATGTCATTATTAGCAAATAGTTCACCGATTCGGTGATCTAGAACTTTAGAATAGCTTGTTATGAGATTACAGCTCATTATCAGTGAACGGTTGACCAATTGGGTGATCTAGAACCTCAGAAAGGCTTGTTATAAGAGTAGAGCTCATTATCAGCAAACAGTTGACTGATTCGGCGATCTAGAATCTCAAAATGACTTGTTATGAGATTACAACTCAGTATCAGCAAATGGTTGACCGATTCACTGATCTAGAAGCTCAAAATGACTTGTTATGAGATTGTAACTCATTATGAGCAAACGGTCGACCAATTCGGTGATCTAGAATCTCAGAATGGCTTGTTATGGGATTGTAGATCATTATTAGCAAATGATTGACTAATTTGATGATCTAGAACCTCAAACTGGCTTGTTATGATATTGTAGCTCATTATTAGTGAACGGTTGACCGATTCGGTGATCAAGAATCTCAGAATGACTTGTTATGAGATTATAGCTCATTATCAGTGAATGGTTGATTGATTCAGCGATCTATAACCTCAGAATGGCTTGTTATGAGATTACAGCTCATTATTAGTGAACAGTTGACTGATTCAATGATCTAGAACCTCAGAATGGCTTGTTATGGTATTATAGCTCATTATCAAAAAATGGTTGACTGATTCGATGATCTAAAACCTCATAATGACTTGTGTAGACACCCTAAAATGGACAGACTTGAGACTTTACATTAAAAACACTAATTTTTCATCTATCAATTAATGGTTTTTTAATCATTAATTAATCATCTATCTTCTTCTAAATACATTTCTCAAATCATCTAATCCAACTCCCAAAATTAATTAAATAATTAATTTTATTTAATTAATTAAGCTTTAATTGATTAATTATCATTATTTAATTAATTAAACTCAATTTTCTATAGTTTAAATCCAAATATTTAAACTTACTAATTAAATCCTTCCAATTAGATTAATTTCAATTAAATTAATTTAATTTCATCAAATGAAGTAATTTTTAATCAAAAAGAATTCAATTATCTCACATGTTGAAAATAATTATTAAATAAAT
>MU223495.1:122455-150610 GCA_018584345.1 Thuja plicata
ATTAAATACTCATTTATCTTCAAAGAGATAACTCCAATTACATCACATGGGTTACTCCACCCATCTCTCCAGTTCACATGGGTAACTTCACCCACCTCTTCAGTTCAAAAAGGTAACTCATAATTAGATTCTCAGTTAACCAAACTCTATCTCCTTTTAACCAAATAAAGAGGTAAAGTTTACTAAGGATCTCTCCTGTTCCTTTTGTTCTCAACCGTTCATCTCCTCATCTCTGGGATTGATCTCAACCATTCATTTCATCACCAATTCCTATATATTAAACCCTTCATAACCATTTGAAGGATCCAGGATTTCAAACTCGTGTGCGCCATTACTATGTCAATTTGGTTCTAGCATTCAAGCCATCTTGCGATCACACACACACTTTTCAATTATCAAATTCTCGACGCTTCTCAAGTCATAGACGCTGCCCCGCCAATAATGAGCATCAATAATAGCATTTGGGAAGGAGTAGAGAGAAACAATAAAAGCTTCAAGCATCGAGGGGTTTGCATTTACTTGTCTTCCTTTCTCTTGTTTGTAAATTTTATTGCTCATGTTTCTGTTATTCATTTAGTAGTTATTGTATACTTGATTTGCATTCACCTGTGAACCTTTGCTACTAACCCCCGCCCTTGGAAAGCTGTGGAAAACCGGAGAGAGAGGCGTACAACTTGTTATGAGATTATAGCTCATTATCAGTGAACGGTTGACCAATTTGGCAATCTAGAACCTCAGTAGGGCTTGTTATAAGATTACAGCTCATTATCAGCAAACAGTTTACCGATTCCATGATCTAGAATCTCAAAATAGCTTGTTATGAGATTATAGCTCATTATAAGCAAACGGTTGACCGATTCGGCGATCTAGAACCTCAGAATGGCTTGTTATGAGATTACAACTCATTATCAGTGAACGGTTGACCTATTCGCCGATCTAGAACCTCAGAATGACTTGTTGTGAGATTACAGCTCATTATCAGTGAACGGTTGACCGATTCGGTGATCTAGAACTTCAAAATGGCTTGTTATAAGATTACAGCTCATTATCAGCAAACGGTTGACTGATTTAGCAATCTAGAACCTCAGAACAGCTTGCTATGAGATTATAGCTCATTATCAGTGAACGGTTGACTGATTTGGCAATCTAGAACCTCAAAATGACTGGTTATGAGATTACAGCTCATTATCAGCAAATGGTTGACTGATTCGGTGATCTAGAACATCAAAATGACTTGTTATGAGATTGTAACTCATTATTAGTGAGAGGTTGACTGATTTGGCGATCTAGTATCTCAAAATGGCTTGTTTATGAGATTGTAGATCATTATCAGCAAACGGTTGACTGATTCAATGATCTAGAACCTCAAAATGGATTTTTAAGAGATTGTAGCTCATTACCAGGGAAAGGTTGACTGATTTGGCGATCTAAAATCTCAGAATGACTTGTTATGAGATTACAGCTAATTATCAATGAACGGTTGACCAATTTAGCGATCTAGAACCGCAGAATAGCTTGTTATGAGATTGCAGCTCATTATCAGCGAACGGTTGACTGATTAAATGATCTAGAACCTCAGAATGGCTTGTTATGAGATTACAGCTCATTATCCATAAACGGTTGACTGATTCAGTGATCTAGAACCTCAGAATGACTTGTTATGAGATTACAGCTCATTATCAGCAAATGGTTGACCAATTCGGCAATTTAGAACTTTAGAATGGCTTGTTATGAGATTACAGCTTATTATCAGCAAACGGTTTATCGATTCAGTGATCTAGAACCTCAGAACGACTTGTTATGAGATTGTAGCTCATTATTAGTGAATGGTTGACTGATTTGGTGATCTAGAATCTTAGAATAACTTGTTATGAGATTATCTCATTATTAGTGAATGGTTGACCGATTCAGCGATCTAGAACCTCAGAACTTCTTGTTATGAGATTATAGCTCATTATTAGCAAACGGTTGACCAATTCGGTGATCTAGAACCTCAGAACGGCTTGTTATGAGATTATAGCTCATTATCAGTGAACAGTTGATCGATTCAGTGATGTAAAACCTCAGAACAACTTGTTATGAGATTACAGCTCATTATCAACAAACAGTTGACCGATTTGGAAATCTAGAACTTCTGAATGACTTGTTATGAAATTGTAGCTCATTATCAACGAACAGTTGACCGATTTGGTGATCTAAAATCTAAGAATGACTTGTTATGAGATTACAGCTCAATATCAACAAATAGTTGACCGATTTAGCGATCTAGAACCTCATAATGGCTTGTTATGATATTATAGCTCATTATCAGTAAACAGTTGACCGATTCAGTGATCTAGAACCTTAAAATGGCTTATTATGAGATTACAGCTCATTATTAGCAAACGGTTGACCGATTCAGTGATCTAGAACCTCAGAATGGCTTGTTATGAGATTATAGCTCATTATCAGTGAATGGTTGACCGATTCGGCGATCTAAAACCTCAGAATGACTTGTTATGAGATTACAGCTCATTATCAGTAAATGGTTGACCGATTCAGTGATTTAGAACCTCAAAATGACTTGTTATAATATTGTAACTCATTACCAGTGAACGGTTGACTGATACAGTGATCTAGAATCTCAGAATAGCTTGTTATGAGATTGTAGATCATTATCAGCAAACGATTGACTGATTTGATGATCTAGAAGCTCAAAATGGCTTGTTATGAGATTGTAGATCATTATCAGTGAATGGTTAACCGATTTGGCAATCTAGAATCTCAGAATAACTTATTATGAGATTACAACTCATTATTAGTGAACAGTTGACCGATTCAGTAATCTAGAACCTCATAAAGGCTTGTTATGAGATTATAGCTCATTCTTAGCGAATGGTTGAGTGATTTAACGATCTAGAACATCAGAACAACTTATTATGAGATTACAGCTCATTATCAATAAATATTTGACCGATTCAGCGATCTAAAACCTTAGAATGACTTGTTATAAAATTACAGCTCATTATCAGTGAACAGTTGACCAATTCGGCAATCTAGAACCTTAGAATGGCTTGTTATGAGATTATAGCTCATTATCAGCAAACGGTTGACCGATTCGGCGATCTAGAACATTAGAATGACTTGTTATGAGATCATAGCTCATTATCAATGAATAGTTGACTGAGTCAGTGATCTAGAATCTCAGAATGACTTGTTATGAGATTACAACTCATTATCAGTGAATGGTTGACCAATTCAACAATCTAGAACCTCAGAATGGCTTATTATGAGATTATAGCTCATTATCAACAAATAGTTGACTGATTCAGTCATCTAGAATCTTAGAATGGATTGTTATGAGATTACAACTCATTATCAGTGAACAGTTGACTAATTCGGTGATCTAGAACCTCAGAACGGCTTGTTATGAGATTATAACTTATTATCAGCAAACAGTTAACCGATTCGGCAATCTAGAAACTCAAAATGACTTGTTATGAGATTGTAGGTCATTATCAGCGAATGGTTGACTGATTCAGTGATCTAGAATCTTACAATGACTTTTTATGAGATTAGAGCTCATTATCAGTGAACGGTTGATCGATTCAACAATCTAGAACCTCAGAATGGCTTGTTATGAGATTACAGCTCATTATCAACAAATGTTTGACTGATTCGATGATCTAGAACCTCAAAATGGCTTGTTATGAGATTATAGCTCAAAATAAATGAATGGTCAACCGATTTGATGATCTAGAACCTCAGAGTGGCTTGTTATAAGATTACAGCTCATTATCAGCAAATATTTGTCTGATTCAGTGATCTAAAACCTCAGAATGACTTGTTATGAGATTACAACTCATTATCATCAAATGGTTGACCAATTCAGCAATCTAAAACCTCAAAAAGACTTGTTATGAGATTACAACTCATTATCAGTGAACGGTTGACTGATTGAACGATCTAGAACCTCAGAACTACTTGTTATAGCATTACAGCTCATTATCAGCAAACATTTGATCGATTCAGCAATCTAGAACCTCAGAATGACTTGTTATAAGATTAAAGCTCATTATCAGCAAACAGTTGACCAATTCGGCAAACTAGAACCTCAAAAAAACTTGTTATAAGATTACAGCTCATTATCAATAAATGGTTGACCGATTCAGCAATCTAGAATCTCAGAATGACTTGTTATGATATTGTAGCTCATTATCAGCGAATGATTGACCGATTCGGCGATCTAGAATCTCAGAATGACTTGTTATGAGATTATAGCTAATTATTAGTAAACGGTTGACCAATTCAGCGATCTAGAACCTCAGAATGGCTTGTTATGAGATTACAGCTCATTATCAGCAAATGGTTGACCGATTCGGTGATCTAGAACCTCAAAAGAGTTTATTATGAGATTGCAGCTCATTATCAGTGAATGGTTGACTGATTCAGTAATCTAGAACCTCAAAATGGCTTGTTATGAGATTACAGCTCATTATCAGCAAACTGTTGACCAATTCGGCAATCTAAAATCTCAGAATGACTTGTTATGAGATTGTAGCTTGTTATCAGTGAATAGTTGACTGATTTGGTGATCTAGAATCTTAGAATGACTTGTTATGAGATTATAACTCATTATCAACAAACGGTTGTCTAATTCGGCAATCTAAAACCTTAGAATGGCTTGTTATGAGATTACAGCTCATTATCAGCAAATGGTTGACTGATTCGGTGATCTACAATCTCAGAGTGGTTTGTTATGAGATTACAGCTCATAATCAACAAATGGTTGACTGATTCGGTGATCTAGAATATCAGAATAGCTTGTTATGAGATTACAGCTCATTATCAGTGAACGGTTGACCAATTCAGTAATCTAGAACCTGAGAATGACTTGTTATGAGATTATAGCTCATTATCAGCAAATGGTTGACCAATTTGGTGATCTAGAACCTGAAAATGACTTGTTATAAGATTATAACTCATTATCAGCGATGGTTGACCAATTAAGGGATCTAGAATCTCATAATGGCCTTTTATGAGATTGTAGATCATTATTAGCAAACGGTTGACTAATTCAATGATCTAGAACCTCAGAATGACTTGTTATGAGATTGTAGCTCATTATTAGTGAATGATTGACCAATTTGGTGATCTAGAATCTTAGAATAACTTGTTATGAGATTACAGCTCATTATCAGCAAATGATTGACCGATTCGGCGATCTACAGCCTCAGAACAACTTGTTATGAGATGACAACTCATTATCAGCAAACGGTTGACCAATTTAAAGATCTAGAACCTTAGAACGACTTATTATGAGATTATAGATCATTATCAGTGAATGGTTGACCGATTCACCAATTTAGAACCTTAAAATGGCTTGTTATGAGATTGCAGGTCATTATCAATAAATGGTTGACTAATTCAGCAATCTAGAACCTCATAACAACTTGTTATGAGATTGTAGCTCATTATTAGTGAACAGTTGACCAATTCGGCAATCTAGAATCTTAGAATGACTTGTTATGAGATTACAGCTCACTATCATTGAATGGTTGACTGATTTGGCAATTTAGAACCTCAAAATAGCTTGTTATAAGATTACAGCTCATTATCAGCAAATGGTTGACCGATTCGGTGATCTAGAACCTCAGAATGGCTTGTTATGAGATTACAGCTCATTATCAGTGAATGGTTGACCGATTCAACAATCTAGAACCTTACAATGGCTTGTTATGAGATTATAGCTCATTATTAGCAAAAGGTTGACCGATTCAACAATTTAGAACCTCATAATGACTTGTTATGAGATTACAGCTCATTATCAGCAAAAAGTTGACCGATTCGGTGATCTAGAACCTTAAAATGACTTGTTATGAGATTGTAACTCATTATCAGCGAATGTTTGACCAATTCAGTGATCTAGAATCTTAGAATGGCTTGTTATGAGATTGTAGATCATTATCAGAAAATGGTTGACTGATTTGACGATCTAGAACCTCAAAACTACTTGTTATGAGATTGTAGATCATTATCAGCAAACGGTTGACCGATTCGGTGATCTAGAATCTCATAATGACTTGTTATGAGATTACAACTCATTATCAATGAATGGTTGACTGATTCAGCAATCTAGAACCTTAGAATAGCTTGTTATGAGATTATAGCTCATTATCAGTGAACGGTTGACTGATTCAACAATCTAGAACCTTAGAACAGTTTTTTATGAGATTACAGCTCATTATCAGGAAACGGTTGACCAATTTGGTGATCTAGAACCTCAGAATGACTTGTTATGAGATTACAGCTCATTATCAGTGAATAGTTGACCAATTTGGCAATCTAGAACCTCAAAATAGCTTGTTATGAGATTACAGCTCATTATCAGAAAATGGTTGACCGGTTCAGTGATCTAGAACCTCAAAATGACTTATTATGAGATTGTAGCTCATTATTAGTGAACAGTTGACTGATTCGGTGATCTAAATTCTCAGAATGACTTGTTATGAGATTACAGCTCATTATCAGCGAATGGTTGACCAATTTGCTAATCTAGAACCTCAAAATGGCTTGTTATGAGATTTGAGCTCATTATCAGCAACAGTTGATTGATTCGGTGATCTAGAACCTCAAAATGGCTTGTTATGAGATTACAGCTCATTATCAGTGAATAGTTGACTAATTCAGTGATTTAGAGCCTTAGAATGACTTGTTATGAGATTAAAACTCATTATCAGCAAATGGTTGACCGATTCAGCAATCTAGAACCTCAGAATGACTTGTTATGAGATTGTAGTTCATTATTAGTGAATAGTTGACCGATTTGGCAATCTAGAATCTCAGAATGACTTGTTATGAGATTACAGCTCATTATCAGCAAACAGTTGACCGATTCAGCGATCTAGAACCTTAGAATGGTTTGTTATGAGATTACAACTTATTATCAGCAAATGGTTGACTGATTCGGTGATCTAGAACCTTAGAATGACTTGTTATGAGATTACTGCTCATTATCAATGAACAGTTGATCGATTCAGCGATTTAGAACTTGAGAACAGCTTGTTATGAGATTATAGCTCATTATCAATGAACGGTTGACCGATTCAATGATCTAGAACCTCAGAATGACTTGTTATGAGTTTATAACTCATTATCAGCAAACGGTTGACTGATTCAGTAATCTAGAACCTCAAAATGACTTGTTAAGAGATTGTAACTCATTATCAATGAATGGTTAACCGATTCGGCGATCTAGAATCTCAGAATAGCTTGTTATGAGATTGTAGATCATTATCAACAAATCATTGACTGATATGATGATCTAGAACCTTAAAATGGCTTGTTATGAGATTGTAGCTCATTATCAGTGAATGGTTGACCAATTTGGCGATCTAAAATCTCAGAATGACTTGTTATGATATTACAGCTCATTATCTGTGAATGGTTGACCGATTCGGTGATCTAGAACTTTAGAATAGCTTGTTATGAGATTACAACTCATTATCAGCAAATGGTTGTCTAATTCAGTGATCTAGAACCTTAGAATGGCTTGTTATGAGATTATAGCTCATTATCAGTGAACGATTGACCAATGTGATGATCTAGAACCTCAGAATGGCTTGTTATGAGATTACAGCTCATTATCAGCAAACAGTTGATCGATTCGGCAATCTAGAACCTCAGAATGACTTGTTATGAGACTGTAGCTCATTACTAGTGAACGGGTGACAAATTTGGCAATCTAGAATCTTAGAATGACCTGTTATGAGATTACAGCTCATTATCAGCAAACAGTTGACCGATTCAGTGATCTAGAAATTTAGAATGACTTTTTATGAGATTAGAGCTCATTATCAGAAAATGGTTGACCGATTCGGCGATCTAGAACCTCAGAATGACTTGTTATGAGATTACAGCTCATTATCAGCAAATGGTTGACTGATTTGGTGATCTAGAGCCTCAAAATGACTTGTTATGAGATTGTAACTCATTATCAGTGAATGGTTGATCGATTCAGCGATCTAGAATCTCAAAATGTTTTGTTATGAGATTGTAACTCATTATCAGCAAACGGTTGACTGATTTAGCGATCTAGAACCTTAGAATGGCTTGTTATGAGATTATAGCTCATTATCAGCAAATGGTTCATCAATTTAGCTAGCAATCTAGAACCTCAGAATGACTTATTATGAGATTACAGCTCACTATCAGTGAATGGTTGACCAATTCAGCAATCTAGAACCTCAGAATGGCTTGTTATGAGATTATAACTCATTATCAGCAAACGGTTGACCGATTCAGTGATCTAGAACCTCAAATTGACTTGTTATGAGATTGTAGTTTATTATCAGCAAACGGTTGACCGATTTGGTGATGTAGAATCTTAGAATGACTTGTTATGAGATTATAGCTCATTATCAGTGAACAATTGACTGATTCAGCGATTTAGAACCTCAGAAAGGCTTGTTATGAGATTACAGCTTATTATCAACAAATAGTTGACCGATTTGGCAATCTAGAACCTCAGAATGACTTGTTATGAGATTATAGCTCATTATCAGTGAACAGTTGACCGATTTAGTGATCTAGAATCTCAAAATGGCTTGTTATGAGATTACAGCTCATTATCAGCAAATGGTTGACTGATTCAATGATCTAGAACCTCAGAATGGCTTGTTATGAGATTATAGCTCATTATCAACAAATAATTGACCGATTCAGTGATCTAGAACCTCAGAATGTCTTGTTATGAGATTACAGCTCATTATCAGTGAATGGTTGACAAATTTGGTGATCTAGAACCTCAGAATAACTTGTTATGAGATTAAAGCTCATTATCAGTGAATGGTTGACTGATTCAGCAATCTAGAACCTCAGAATAGCTTGTTATTAGATTATAGCTCATTATCAGTGAACGGTTGACTGATTCAACAATCTAGAACCTTAGAACAGTTTGTTATGAGATTACAACTCATTATCAGGAAACTATTGACCGATTCGGTGATCTAGAACCTCAGAATGACTTGTTATGAGATTACAGTTTATTATCAGCAAACAATTGACGAATTTGGCAATCTAGAACCTCAAAATAGCTTGTTATGAGATTACAACTCATTATTAGAAAATGGTTGACCGGTTTAGTGATCTAGAACCTCAGAATGACTTGTTATGAGATTGTAGCTCATTATTAGTGAACGGTTGACCGATTCGGTGATCTAGAATCTCAGAATGACCTGTTATGAGATTACAGCTCATTATCAGCAAATGGTTGACAAATTCAGCAATCTAAAACCTCAGAATGGCTTGTTATGAGATTACAGCTCATTATCAGCAAACAGTTGATCAATTCAGTGATCTAGAACCTCAGAATGGCTTGTTATGAGATTACAGCTCATTATCAGCGAATGGTTGACTAATTCGGTGATTTAGAACCTCAAAATGACTTGTTATAAGATTAAAGCTGATTATCAGCAAATGGTTGACCGATTCAGCAATCTAGAACCTCAGAATGACTTGTTATGAGATTGTAGTTCATTATCAGTGAATGGTTGACCGATTTGGCAATCTAGAATCTCAGAATGACTTGTTATGAGATTACAGCTCATTATCAGCAAACGGTTGACCGATTCAGCGATCTAGAACCTTAGAATGGCTTTTTATGAGATTACAACTTATTATCAGCAAATGGTTGACCGATTCGGTGATCTAGAACTTTAAAATGACTTGTTATGAGGTTACTGCACATTATCAATGAACAGTTGATCGATTCAGCGATCTAGAATTTGAGAATAGCTTGTTATGAGATTATAGCTCATTATCAATGAACGGTTGACCGATTCAATGATATAGAACCTTAGAATGACTTGTTATGAGATTATAGCTCATTATCAGCAAATGATTGACTGATTCAGTAATCTAGAACCTCAAAATGACTTGTTATGAGATTGTAACTCATTATCAATGAACGGTTAACCAATTCGGCGATCTAGAATCTCAGAATAGCTTGTTATGAGATTGTAGATCATTATCAGCAAATGGTTGACTGATTTGATGATCTAGAACCTTAAAATGGCTTGTTATGAGATTGTAGCTCATTATCAGTGAATGGTTAACCAATTCGGTGATCTAAAATCTCTGAATGACTTATTATGATATTACAGCTCATTATTTGTGAATGGTTGACCGATTCGGCGATCTAAAACTTTAGAATAGCTTGTTATGAGATTACAACTCATTATCAGCAAATGGTTGCTTGATTCAGTGATCTAGAACCTTAGAATGGCTTGTTATGAGATTATAGCTCATTATCAGTGAACGGTTGACCAATGCGATGACCTAGAACCTTAGAATGGCTTGTTATGAGATTACAGCTCATTATCAGCAAATGGTTGACCGATTCGGCAATCTAGAACCTCAGAATGACTTGTTATGAGACTGTAGCTCATTACTAGTGAACGGGTGACAGATTTGGTGATCTAGAATCTTAGAATGACCTGTTATGAGATTACAGCTCAATATCAGCAAACAGTTGACCGATTCAGTGATCTAGAAATTTAGAATGACTTTTTATGATATTAGAGCTCATTATCAGAAAACGGTTGACCAATTCGGCGATCTAGAAACTCAGAATGACTTGTTATGAGATTACAGCTCATTATCAGCAAATGGTTGACTGATTTGGTGATCTAGAACCTCAAAATGACTTGTTATAAGATTGTAACTCATTATCAGTGAATGGTTGATCAATTCGGCGATCTAGAATCTCAAAATGACTTGTTATGAGATTACAGCTCATTATCAGCAAATGGTTGACTGATTTAGCGATCCAGAACCTTTGAATGGCTTGTTATGAGATTACAGCTCATTATCAACAAATGGTTCATTGATTTAGCAATGTAGAACCTCAGAATGACTTGTTTTGAGATTACAGCTCATTATCAATGAATGGTTGACCAATTCGGCAATCTAGAACCTCAGAACGACTTATTATGAGATTACAACTCATTATCAGCAAACGGTTGACCGATTCAGCGATCTAGAACCTCAAATTGACTTGTTATGAGATTTTAGTTCATTATCAGCAAATAGTTGACCAATTTGGTGATGTAGAATCTTAGAATGACTTGTTATGAGATTATAGCTCATTATCAGTGAACAGCTGATTGATTCAGTGATTTAGAACCTCAAAATGGCTTGTTATGAGATTACAGCTTATTATCAGCAAATAGTTGACCGATTTGGCAATCTAGAACCTCAGAATGACTTGTTATGAGATTATAGCTCATTATCAGTGAACAGTTGACCGATTTAGTGATCTAGAATCTCAGAATAGCTTGTTATGAGATTACAGCTCATTATCAGCAAACGGTTGACCGATTCAGTGATCTAAAACCTCAGAATGACTTGTTATGAGATTATAGCTCATTATCAGCAAATAGTTGACCGATTCGGTGATGTAGAACCTCAGAATGTCTTGTTATGAGATTACAGCTCATTATCAGTGAATGGTTGACGGATTCGGTGATCTAGAACCTCAGAATGACTTGTTATGAGATTAAAGCTCATTATCAGCAAATTATTGACCGATTTGGAAATCTAGAATGTCAAAGTGACTTGTTATGAGATTGCAACTCATTATAAGTGAACATTTGACTGATTCCATGATCTAGAATCTCAAAATAGCTTGTTATGAGATTGTAGATCATTATCAGGAAATGGTTGACTAATTCGATGATCTAGAACCTCAAAACTACTTGTTATGAGATTGTAGCTCATTATCATCGAGCGGTTGACCGGTTTGGTGATCTAGAATCTTAGAATGACTTGTTATGAGATTATAGCTCATTATCACTGAACAGTTGACCGATTCAGTGATCTAGAACCTCAGAATGGCTTGTTATGAGATTACAGCTCATTATCAATGAATGATTGACCGATTCGGCGATCTAGAACCTCATAATGGCTTGTTATGAGATTATAGCTCATTATCAGTGAATGGTTGACTGATTCAATGATCTAGAACCTCAGAATGACTTGTTATGAGATTATAGCTCATTATCAGCAAATGGTTGACCGATTTGGCAATCTAGAACCTCAGAATGACTTGTTATGAGATTACAACTCATTATCAGTGATTGGTTGACCAATTTGGTAATCTAGAACCTCAGAATGGCTTGTTATGAGATTATAGCTCATTATTAGCAAATGATTGACTGACTGGGTGATCTACAACCTCAGAATGACTTGTTATGAGATTCTAGCTGATTATCAACAAATGGTTGATGGATTCAGCAATCTAGAATCTTTGAATGACTTGTTATAAGATTACAGCTCATTATTAGTGAACGGTTGACCGATTTGGTGATCTAGAACCTCAGAACGGCTTGTTATGAGATTATAGCTCATTATCAGCAAAAGGTTGACCAATTCGTTGATCTAGAACCTCAGAATGGCTTGTTATAAGATTACAACTCATTATCAGTGAATGGTTGACCGATTCAGCGATCTAGAACCTCAGAATGGCTTGTTATAAAATTATAGCTCATTATGAGCAAATGGTTGACCGATTTAGTGATCTAGAACCTTAGAATGGCTTGTTATGAGATTATAGCTCATTATCAGTGAATGGTTGACTGATTCAATGATCTAGAACCTTAGAATGGCTTGTTATGAGATTATAGCTCATCATCAGTGAACGGTTGACTGATTCAGCGATCTAGAACCTCAGAATGACTTGTTATGAGATTACAGCTCATTATCAACAAATGATTGATCAATTTAGTGATCTATAACCTTAAAATGACTTGTTATGAGATTGTAACTCATTATCAACAAACGATTGACCGATTCAGTGATCTAGAATCTCAGAACGGCTTATTATGAGATTGTAGATCATTATCAACAAATGGTTGAGTGATTCGATGATCTAGAACCTCAAAATGGCTTATTATTAGATTGTAGCTCATTATCAGTGAATGGTTGACTGATTTGGTGATCTAGAATCTCAGAATGACTTGTTATGAGATTACAGCTCATTATCAGCGAACGGTTGACTGATTCAATGAACTAGAACCTCAAAATGGCTTTTTATGAGATTACAACTCATTATCAGTGAACGATTGACTGATCCAGCAATCTAGAACCTGAGAATGACTTGTTATGATATTACAGCTCATTATCAATGAATGGTCGACCAATTCAGTGATCTAGAACCTCAGAATGACATGTTATCAGACTACAGCTTATTATCAACAAACGGTTGACTGATTGAGTGATCTAGAACCTCAAAATGACTTGTTATGAGATTGTAACTCATTATCTGTGAATGGTTTATTGATTTGGTGATTTAGAATCTCATAACAACTTGTTATGAGATTGTAGATCATTATCAACAAATAGTTGACTGATTCAATGATCTAGAACCTCAAAATGGCTTGTTATGATATTACAGCTCATTATGAGCAAACGGTTGACCGATTCGGCAATCTAGAACCTCAGAATGACTTGTTATGAGATTATAGCTCATTATCAGCAAATAGTTGACAAATTTGGTAATCTAGAACCTCATAATGGCTTTTTGTGAGATTATAGCTCATTATCCGCAAACGGTTGACCAATTCGGTGATCTAGAACCTCAGAATGACTTGTTATGAGATTGTAGCTCATTATCAGTGAATGGTTGACCAATTCTGTGATCTAGAATCTCAGAATTACTTGTTATGAGATTACAACTCATTATCAGCGAATGGTTGACTGATTCAGTGATCTAGAACCTCAAAATGGCTTATTATGAGATTACAGCTCATTATCAGCAAACGGTTGACCGATTTGGTGATCTAGAACCTCAAAACATCTTGTTATGAGATTACAGCTCATTATCAGCGAACAGTTCATTAATTCAGAGATCTAAAACCTCAGAACATATTGTTATGAGATTACAGCTCATTATCAGCAAACGGTTGACCAATTTGGCAATCTAGATCTTTAGAATGACTTGTTATGAGATTGTAGCTCATTATTAGTGAATGGTTGACTGATTCAATAATCTAGAATCTAAGAATGACTTGTTATGAGATTACAGCTCATTATCAGTGAATGGTTAACTGATTTGATGATCTAGAGCCTCAGAATGGCTTGTTATCAGATTACAGCTCATTATCAACAAATACTTGACTGATTTAGTGATCTAGAACCTTAGAATCGCTTATTATGAGATTACAGCTCATTATCAATGAACGGTCAATTGATTTGGTGATTTAGAACCTCAGAATGGCTTGTTATGAGATTACAGTTTATTATCAGCAAACGGTTGACCGATTCGGTGATCTAGAACCTCAAAATGACTTGTTGTGAGATTACAGCTCATTATCAGCAAATGGTTGACCGATTTAGTGATCTAGAACCTCAAAATGACTTGTTATGAGATTGTAACTCATTATCAATGAATGGTTGACCGATTTGGTGATCTAGAATCTTAGAATATCTTGTTATGAGATTATAGATCATTATCAGTAAATAGTTGACATATTTGACGATCTAGAACCTCAAAATGACTTGTTATGAGATTGTAGCTTATTATCAAAAAATAGTTGGCCGATTCGGCAATCTAGAACCTCATAATCACTTGTTATGAGATTGTAGCTTATTATCAGTGAACGGTTGACCGATTTGGTGATCTAGAATCTCAGAATGACTTGTTATGAGATTACAGCTCATTATCATCTAATGGTTGACCGATTCAGTGATCTAGAACCTCAGAATGGCTTGTTATGAGATTACAACTCATTATCAGCAAGTAGTTGACCGATTCAGTGATCTAGAACCTTAAAATAGCTTATAATGAGATTACAGCTCATTAACAGTGAATGGTTGACCGATTCGGTGATCTAAATCCTCAGAATGGCTTGTTATGAGATTACAACTCATTATCAACAAACGGTTGACTGATGCGGCAATGTAGAACCTCAAATGACTTGTTATGAGATTACAGCTCATTATCAACAAATGGTTAACTGATTCAGCGATCTAGAACCTGAAAATGACTTGTTATAAGATTGTAACTGATTATCAGTGAATGGTTGACCGATTTGGCGATCTAGAATCTTAGAATGGCTTGTTATGAGATTACAACTCATTATTAGCTAATGGTTGACTGATTCGGTGATCTAGAACCTAAGAATGACTTTTTATGAGATTATAGCTCATTATCAGCAAATGGTTGACCGATTCGGTGAACTAGAATGTCAAAATGACTTGTTATGAGATTGTAACTCATTATCAGTGAATGGTTGACCGATTCGGCGATCTAGAATCTCATAATGGCTTGTTATGATATTGTAGATTATTATCAGCAAATGGTTGACTGATTTGATGACCTAGAACCTCAAAATGGTTTGTTATGAGATTGTAGCTTATTATCAGCGAACAGTTGAACGATGCAGTGATCTAGAATCTTAGAATGACTTGTTATGAGATTATAGCTTATTATCATCGAAGAGTTGACTGATTCAGTGATCTAAAACCTCAGAATAGCTTGTTATGAGATTCCAGCTCATTATCAGTGAACAGTTGACTGATTCAATGATCTAGAACCTCAAAATAGCTTGTTATGAGATTATAACTCATTATCAGCAAATGGTTGACCGATTCGATGATCTAGAACCATAGAATGACTTGTTATAAGATTACAGCTCATTATCAATGAACGGTTGACCAATTCAGCAATCTAGAACCTCATAATGGCTTGTTATGAGATTACAGCTCATTATCAGCAAACAGTTGACCGATTTGACAATCTACAACCTTAGAATGACTTGTTATGAGATTGTAGCTCATTATCAGTGAACGGTTGACCGATTCAACGATCTAGAATCTTAGAATGACTTGTTATATGATTACAAATCATTATCAGTGAATGGTTGACCGATTCGGTGATCTAGAACCTCAAAATGGCTTGTTATGAGATTACAGCTCATTATCAGCAAATGGCTGACTGATTCAGTGATCTAGAACCTCAGAATGACTTGTTATGAGATTATAGCTTATTATAAGCGAACGGTTGACCAATTTGGTAATCTAGAACCTCATAATGGCTTGTTATGAGATTACAGCTCATTATCAGCAAATAGTTGACCGATTCGGTGATCTAGAACCATAGAATGACTTGTTATGAGATTATAGCTCATTATCAGAGAATAGTTGACCGATTCGATGATCTAGAATCTTAAAATGACTTGTTATGAGATTACTGCTCATTATCAGCGAATGGTTGACCGATTCGGTGATCTAGAATCTTAGAACAGCTTGTTATGAGATTACAGCTCATTATCAGCAAATGGTTGACCGATTCAGTGATCTAGAACCTCGAAATGGCTTGTTAGGAGATTACAGCTCATTACCAGTGAATGGTTGACCAATTTGGTGATCTAGAACCTCAAAATGGCTTGTTATGAGATTACAGCTCATTATTAGCAAACGGTTGACTGATTTGACAATCTAGAACATCAGAATGACTTGTTATGAGATTGTAGCTCATTATCAGTGAATGATTGATCGATTCGGTGATCTAGAATCTCAGAATGACTTGTTATAAAATTACAGCTCATTATCAGAAAATGGTTGACCGATTCGGCGATCTAGAACCTAAGAATGGCTTGTTATGAGATTACAGCTCATTATCAATGAATGATTGACCGATTCGGCGATCTAGAACCTCATAATGGCTTGTTATGAGATTATAGCTCATTATCAGTGAATGGTTGACTGATTCAATGATCTAGAACCTCAGAATGACTTGTTATGAGATTACAGCTCATTATCAGCAAATGGTTGACCAATTTAGTGATCTAGAAAATAAAAATGACTTGTTATGAGATTGTAACTCATTATCAGTGAACGGTTGACTGATTCGGCGATCTAGAATCTCAGAATGGCTTGTTATGAGATTATAGATCATTATCAGCAAATGGTTGACTGATTCGATGATCTAGAACCTCAAAATGGCTTATTATGAGATCGTAGCTCAATATCAGCAAACGGTTGACCGACTCAGCGATCTAGAATCTCATAATGACATGTTGTGGCATTACAGCTTATTATCAGTGAATGGTTGACCGATTCAGCGATCTAGAACCTCAGAACAACTTGTTGTGAGATTACAACTTATTATCAGTGAACGGTTGACTGATTCAACAATTTAGAACCTCATAATAGCTTGTTATAAGATTATAGCTCATTATCAGTAAATAGTTAACCGATTCTGTGATCTAGAACCTCAGAATGACTTGTTATGAGATTACAGCTTATTATCAGTGAATGGTTGACAAATTCGGCTATCTAGAACTTCAGAACAGCTTCTTATGATATTACAGCTTATTATCAGCAAATAGTTGACCAATTCGACAATCTAGAACCTCAGAATGACTTGTTATGAGATTGTAGCTCATTATCAGTGAACATTTGACCGATTTGATGATCTAAAATCTTAGAATGACTTGTTATGAGATTATAGCTAATTATCAACAAATGGTTGACTGATTCGGTGATCTAGAACCTCAGAACAGCTTGTTATGAGATTATAGCTCATTATAAGGCAAATGGTTGACTGATTCAATGATTTAGAACCTCAGAACGGCTTGTTATGATATTACAGCTCATTATCAGCGAATAGTTGACTGATTCGGTGGTCTAGAATCGCAGAATGACTTGTTCTGAGATTACAGCTCATTATCAGCAAATGATTGACTGATTCAGCAATTTAGAACCTCAAAATGACTTGTTATGAGATTGTAGCTCATTATCAGTGAACGGTTGACGGATTCGGTGATCTACAATCTCAGAATGACTTATTATGTATTACAGCTCATTATCCATGAACGGTTGACCAATTCAGCGATCTAGAAACTCAGAATGGCTTGTTATGAGATTACAGCTCATTATTAGCAAACGGTTGATTGATTCAGTGATCTAGAACCTCAAAATGGCTTGTTATGAGATTAGAATTCATTATCAGTGAACAGTTGATCAGTTGGGTGATCTAGAACCTTAGAATGGCTTGTTATGAGATTACAGCTCATTATCAAAGAATGGTTGACCAATTTAGTTATCTAGAACCTCAAAATGACTTGTTATGAGATTATATCTCATTATCAACAAATAGTTGACTTATTCGGTGATCTAGAACCTCAAAATGACTTGTTATGAGATTGTAACTCATTATCAGTGAATGGTTGATAGATTCAATGATCTAGAATCTCAAAATAACTTGTTATGAGATTATACATCATTATCAACAAATGGTTGACTGTTTCGACGATCTAGAACCTCATAACAGCTTATTATGAGATTGTAACTCATTATTAATGAATAGTTGACCGATTCGATGATCTAGAATCTTAGAATGACTTGTTATGAGATTACAGCTCATTATCAGTGAATGGTTGATTGATTTGGTGATCTAGAACCTCAGAATAGCTTGTTATGAGATTACAGCTCATTATCAGTGAACGGTTGACTGATTCAATGATCTAGAACCTCAGAATGGCTTGTTATGAAATTACAACTCATTATCAAGGAACAATTGACTAATTCAATGATCTAGAACCTTAGAACAACTTGTTATGAGATTACAGCTCATTATTAGCAAACAGTTGACCAATTCAGCAATCTAGAACCTCAGAATGGCTTGTTATGAGATTACAGCTCATTATCAGCAAAAGGTTGACTGATTCGGTGATGTAGAACATCAAAACAACTTGTTATGAGATTTTAGCTTATTATCAGTGAACGGTTGACCGATTCTGTGATCTAGAATCTCAAAATGACTTGTTATGAGATTACAGCTCATTATCAATGAACAATTGATGGATTTGGCGATCTAGAACCTCAGAACACTTTGTTATGAGATTACAGCTCATTATCAGTGAACGGTTGATCGATTCGGCGATCTAGAGCCTTAGAATGACTTGTTATGATATTACAGCTCATTATCAGCAAACAAATGACCGATTGGGCAATCTAGAATCTCAAAATGACTTGTTATGAGATTGTAGATCATTATCAGCAAATAGTTGACTGATTCGATGATCTAGAACCTCAAAATAGCTTGTTATAAGATTGTAGCTCATTATCAATGAAGGGTTGACCAATTCAATAATCTAGAACCTCAGAATGGTTTGTTATGAGATTACAGCTCATTATCATAAAATAGTTGACCGATTCGGTGATCTAGAACCTCAAAATGGCTTGTTATGAGATTATAGATCATTATCAGTGAATGGTTGACAGATTCAGTGATCTAGAACCTTAGAATGGCTTGTTATGAGATTACAGCTAATTATCAACAAATGGTTGACCGATTCAAAAATCTAGAACCTCAGAATGACTTGTTATGAGATTGTAGCCCATTATCAGTAAACGGTTGACTGATTCGGCGATCTAGAATCTCAGAATGACTTGTTATGACATTATAGCTCATTATCAGTGAACAGTTGACCAATTCTATGATCTAGAACCTAAAAATGACTTGTTATGAGATTATAGCTCATTATCAGCAAATAGTTGACCGATTTGGCGATCTAGAACCTCAAAATGGCTTGTTATGAGATTACAGCTCATTATCAGCAAACGATTGACTAATTTAGTGATCTAGAACCTTAGAATGGCTTGTTATTAGATTACAGCTCATTATCAACAAATGGTTGACCGATTCGGCGATCTATAACCTCAGAATGACTTGCTATGAGATTACAGCTCATTATCAACAAAGGGTTGACCGATTCAGTGATCTAGAACTTCAAAATGACTTATTATGAGATTGTAAGTCATTATCATTGAATGGTTGACCAATTCGGTGATCTAGAATCTAAGAATGGCTTGTTATGAGATTGTAGATCATTATTAGCAAACAGTTGACTGATTCGATAATCTAGAACCTCAAAATGACTTGTAATGAGATTGTATCTCATTATCAATGAATGGTTGACCGATTGGGCAATCTAGAATCTCAGAATGGCTTGTTATGAGATTATAGCTCATTATCAGCAAACAGTTAACCAATTTGGCAATCTAGAACCTCAGAATGGCTTGTTATGAGATTACAGCTCATTATCAGTGAACAGTTGACTAATTCAATGATCTAGAACCTCAGAACGGCTTGTTATAAGATTACAGCTCATTATCAGCAAACGGTTGACCGATTTGATGATCTAGAACCTCAAAATATCTATGTTATAAGATTGTAACTCATTATTAGTGAACGGTTGACCGATTCGGCGATCTAGAATCTTAGAACGGCTTGTTATGAGATTGTAGATCATTATCAGCAATTGATTGATTGATTCGATGATCTAGAATCTTAAAATGGCTTGTTATGAGATTGTAGCTCATTATCAGTGAACAGTTGACCGATTCAGTGATCTAGAATCTCAAAATGACTTGTTATGAGATTATAGCTCATTATCATCGAATGGTTGACCGATTTAGTGATCTAGAACCTTAGAATGGCTTGTTATGAGATAAAAACTCATTATCAGTGAATGGTTGACTGATTCAATGATCTAGAACCTCAGAATGGCTTGTTATGAGATTACAGCTCATTATCAACAAACGGTTGACCAATTCAGTGATCTAGAACCTCAGAATGATTTGTTATGAGATTACAGCTCATTATCAGGGAATGCTTGACCAATTTGGTAATCTAGAATTGCAGCATGGCTTGGTATGATATTATATCTCATTATCAGCAAACGATTGACTGATTCAATGGTCTAGAACCTCAAAAAAACTTGTTATTAGATTATAGCTCATTACCAGCCAACGGTTGACTGATTTAGTAATCTAGAATCTTAGAATGACTTGTTATGAGATTACAGCTCATTATCAATAAATAGTTGACCGATTCGGTGATCTAGAACCTCAGAACGGCTTGTTATAAGATTACAGCTCATTATCTGCAAATGGTTGACCGATTCAGTGATCTAAAACCTCAGAACTACTTGTTATGAGGTTACAGCTTATTATTAGCAAATGGTTGACCGATTCGGCAATCTAGAACCTCAGAATGACTTGTTATGAGATTATAGCTCATTATCAGCAAATGGTTGACCGATTTTATGATCTAGAATCTTAGAATGACTTGTTATGAGATTACAGCTCTTTCTTAGTGAAGAGTTGACTGATTCAGGAATCTAAAATCTTAGAATGGCTTGTTATCAAATTATAGGTCATTATCAGCAAATAGTTGATCGATTCAATGATCTAGAACCTTAGAATAGCCTGTTATGAGATTACAGCTCATTATCAGTGAACGGTTGACCGATTAGGTGATCTAGAACCCCAGAATGGCTTGTTATGAGAGTAGAGCTCATTATCAACAAACGATTGACCGATTCGGCGATCTAGAACCTCAAAATGACTTGTTATGAGATTATAGCTCAGTATCAGCAAACAGTTGACCGATTCAGTGATCTAGAAGCTCAAAATGACTTGTTATGAGATTGTAACTCATTATGAGCAAACGCTCGATCGATTCGGTGATCTAGAATCTCAGAATGGCTTATTATGATATTGTAGATCATTATCAGCAAATGGTTGACTAATTTGATGATCTAGAACCTCAAAATGGCTTGTTATGAGATTGTAGCTCATTATCAGTGAATGGTTGACCGATTCAGTGATCAAGAATCTCAGAATGACTTGTTATGAGATTACAGCTCATTATCAGTGAATGGTTGACCGATTCAATGATCTATAACCTTAGAACGGCTTGTTATAAGATTACAGCTCATTATTAGCGAATGGTTGATTGATTCAATAATCTAGAACCTCAAAATGGTTTGTTATGATATTATAGCTCATTATCAGCAAATGGTTGACCGATTCGGCGATCTAGAACCTCAGAATAACTTGTTATGAGATTACAGCTCATTATCAGCAAATGATTGACCAATTTGGCAATCTAGAACCTCAGTAGGGCTTGTTATGAGATTACAGCTCATTATCAGCAAATAGTTGACCGATTCAGTGATCTAGAACCTCAGAATGACTTGTTGTGAGATTATAGCTCATTATCAGTAAATGGTTGACCGATTTGGTGATCTAGAACCTCTGAATGGCTTTTTATGAGATTACAACTCATTATCAATGAACAGTTGACCGATTCAGCAATCTAGAACCTCAGAACAACTTGTTATGAGATTATAGCTTATTATCAGCAAATAGTTGACCAATTTGACAATCTAGAACCTCAGAATGACTTATTATGAGATTGTAGCTCATTATCAGTAAAAAGTTGACTGATTCGATGATCTAGAACCTCAAAATGGCTTGTTATGAGATTGTAGCTCATTATCAGTGAATGGTTGACTGATTCAGTGATCTAGAACATCAGAATAACTTGTTATTGGATTACAACTCATTATCAGTGAACGGTTGACTGATTCAATGATCTAGAACCTCAGAACGGCTTGTTATGAGATTACCGCTCATTTTTAGCAAATGGTTGACCGATTTGACAATCTAAAACCTCAGAATGACCTATTATGAGATTATAGCTCATTATCAGTGAATGGATGACCAATTTTGCAAACTAGAACCTCAAAATAGCTTGTTATGAGATTACAACTCATTATCAACAAATGGTTGACCGATTCAATGATCTAGAACCTCAGAATGACTTGTTATGAGATTGTAACTCATTATTAGCAAATGGTTGATTGATTGAGTGATCTAGAATCTCAGAATGACTTGTTATGAGATTACAGCTCAATATCAGTGAACGGTTGACTGATTCGATGATCTAGAACCTCAGAATGGCTTGTTATGAGATTATAGCTCATTATCAGCAAACGGTTGACCGATTCAGTGATGTAGAATCTTAGAATGACTTGTTATGAGATTATAGCTTATTATCAATGAACGGTTGATCGATTCAATGATCTAGAACCTCAAAATGGGTTGTTATGAGATTACAGCTCATTATCTACAAATGGTTGACTGATTCAATGATCTAGAACCTCAGAACAGCTTGTTATGAGATTACAGCTAATTATCAGTGAACGGTTGATCGATTCGGTGATCTAGAACCTCAGAACAACTTGTTATGAGATTACAGCTCATTATCAGCAAACGGTTGACTGATTCAGTGATCTACAACTGTAGAATGGCTTGTTATGAGCTTACAGCTCATTATCAACAAATAGTTGACTGATTCGGTGATCTAGAACCTCAGAATGGCTTGTTATGAGATTACAGCTCATTATCAGCGAATGGTTGATTGATTCAGCAATCTAGAACCTAAGAACGGCTTGTTATGAGAGTACAACTCATTATTAGTGAATGATTGACCGATTCGATGATCTAGAACCTCATAATGACTTGTTATGAGATTACAGCTCATTATCAGCAAATGATTGATGGATTCGGCAATCTAGAACCTCAAAATGACTTATTATGAGATTGTAACTCATTATCAGTGAATGGTTGACCGATTCGGAAATCTAGAATCTTAGAATGTCTTGTTATGAGATTGTAGATCATTATCAGCAAATGGTTGACTAATTCGATGATCTAGAACCTCAAAATAGCTTGTTATGAGATTGTAGCTCATTATCAGCGAATGATTGACCGATTCAGCAATCTAGAATCTCAGAATGACTTGTTATGAGATTACAGCTCATTATCAGTGAACAGTTGATCGATTTAGCAATCTAGAACCTCAGAAGGGCTTCTTATGAGATTACAGCTCATTATCAGTGAACGGTTGATTGATTCAATGATCTAGAACCTTAGAATGGCTTGTTATGAGATTATAGCTCATTATCAGCAAATAGTTGACCAATTCGATGATCTAGAACCTCAGAATGACTTGTTATGGGATTACAGCTCATTATCAGTGAATGGTTGATCAATTTGGCTACCTAATACTTTAGAATGGCTTGTTATGATATTACAGCTCATTATCAGCAAATGGTTGACCGATTCAGTGATCTAGTACCTCAGAATGACTTGATATGAGATTGTAACTCATTATCAGTGAATGATTGACTGATTTGGGGATCTAGAATCTTAGAATGACTTGTTATGAGATTACAGCTCATTATCAGCAAATGATTAACCGATTTGGCAATCTAGAACCCAAGAATGGCTTGTTATAAGATTACAGCTCATTATCAGCAAATGGTTGACCGATTTAGTGATCTAGAACCTCAAAATGGCTTGTTATGAGATTACAGCTTATTATCAGTGAATGGTTGACCGATTCAGCCATCAAGAACCTTAGAATGGCTTGTTATGAGATTACATCTCATTATCAGTGAACGGTTGACCGATTCGGTGATGCAGAACCTCAGAAGGGCTTGTTATGAGATTACAGCTCATTATCATCAAACAGTTCATTGATTCGGTAATCTAAAACCTTAGAATAGCTTTTTATGAGATTACAACTCATTATCAGTGAACAGTTGACTGATTCAATGATCTAGAACCTTAGAATGACTTGTTATGAGATTACGGCTCATTATTAGTCAACGGTTGATTGATTTAGTGATCTAGAACCTCAAAATGACTTGTTATGAGATTAAAGCTCATTATTAGAAAATGGTTGACCAATTTGGCGATCTAGAACCTCAAAATGACTTATTATGAGATTGTAACTCATTATCAGTGAACGGGTGACTGATTCGGTGATCTAGAACCTCAAAATAACTTGTTATGAGATTGTAGCTCATTATAAGTGAACAGTTGAATAATTCGGCGATCTAGAATCTCAGAATGACTATTTATGAGATTATAGCTCATTATCAGTGAATAGTTGACCGATTCAGTGATCTAGAACCCCAGAATGGCTTGTTATGAGATTATAGCTCATTATCAGCAAATGGTTGACTGATTTAATGATCTAGAACCTCAAAAACGCTTGTTATGAGATTGTAGCTCATTATCAATGAACGATTGATCGATTTAGCGATATAGAACCTCAAAAAAACTTGTTATAAGATTACAGCTCATTATCAGTAAATGGTTGACCGATTCTTGAATCCAAAACCTCAGAACAACTTGTTATGAGATTGTAGTTCATTATCTGTAAAACGTTGACTGATTCAGTGATCTAGAATCTCAAAAAGACTTGTTATGAGATTACATCTCATTATCAGTGAATGGTTGACCGATTCAGCCATCTAGAACCTTAGAATGGGTTGTTATGATATTATAGCTCATTATCAGCAAACGGTTGACTGATTCATTGATCTAGAACCTCAAAATGCCTAGTTATGAGATTACAGCTCATTATCAGCGAACGGTTGATCAATTCAGTGATCTAGAACCTCAGAATGACTTGTTATGAGATTAAAGCTCATTATTAGAAAATGGTTGATCAATTTGGTGATCTAGAACAAAAAAATGACTTATTATGAGATTGTAACACATTATCAGTGAACGGGTGACTGATTCGGTGATCTAGAACCTCAAAATAACTTGTTATGAGATTGTAGCTCATTATAAGTGAACGGTTGAATAATTCGGTGATCTAGAATCTCAGAATGACTATTTATGAGATTATAGCTCATTATCAGTAAACAGTTGACCGATTCAGTGATCTAGAACCCCAGAATGCCTTTTTATGAGATTATAGCTCATTATCAACAAATGGTTGACTGATTTAATGATCTAGAACTTCAAAAAAGCTTGTTATGATATTACAGCTCATTATCAATGAACGATTGATCAATTTAGCAATCTAGAACCTCAGAATAGCTTGTTATGAGATTACAGCTCATTATCAGTAAATGGTTGACCGATTCTTGAATCCAAAACCTCAGAACAACTTGTTATGAGATTGTAGCTCATTATCTGTGAAACGTTGACTGATTCAGTGATCTAGAATCTCAAAAAGACTTGTTATGAGATTACATATCATTATCAGTGAATGGTTGATCGATTCAACCATCTAGAACCTTAGAATGGCTTGTTATGATATTACAGCTCATTATCAGCAAACGGTTGACTGATTCATTGATCTAGAACCTCAGAATGGCTAGTTATGAGATTATAGCTCATTATTAGCGAACGGTTGACCGATTCAGTGATCTAGAACCTTAGAATGACTTGTTATGAGATTACAGCTCATTATCAGTGAAAGGTTGATCGATTCGGTGATCTAGAACCTCATAATGACTTATTATGTGATTACAGCTCATTATCAGCAAACGGTTAACTGATTCAGTGATCTACAACCTCAAAATGACTTGTTATGAGATTGTAACTCATTATCAGCGAATGGTTAACTGATTCAGTGATCTAGAACCTCAGAACAGCTTGTTATGAGATTATAGCTCATTATCAACAAACCGTTGACTGATTCTTTGATCTAGAACCTCATAATGACTTGTTATGAGATTACAACTCATTATCAGCAAACATTTGACCAATTCGGTAATTGAGAACCTTAGAATGGCTTGTTATGAGATTATAACTCATTATTAGCAAATGGTTGACTGATTCAGTGATCTAGAACCTTAGAATGACTTGTTATGAGATTGTAGCTCATTATCAGCAAATGATTGACCGATTCAGTGATCTTCTAGAATCTCAAAATGACTTGTTATGAGATTACAGGTCATTATTAGGGAACAGTTGACTGATTCACCAATCTAGAACCTCAGAATGGCTTGTTATGAGATTACAGCTCATTATCAACAAACAGTTGACTAATTCGGTGATCTAGAACCTTAGAATGGCTTGTTATAAGATTACAGCTCATTATTAGTGAATGGTTGACCGATTCGGTGATCTAGAACCTCAGAATGGCTTGTTATGAGATTACAGCTCATTATCAACAAATGGTTGACCAATTCAGCAATCTAGAACCTTAGAACAATGTGTTATGAGATTGTAGCTCATTATCAGCAAATGGTTGACCGATTCAGTGATCTAGAATCTCAAAATAACTTGTTATGAGATTGTAGCTCATTATTAGTGAATAATTGACTGATTCGGTGATCTAGAATCTCAAAATGACTTGTTATAAGATTATAGCTTATTATCAATGAACGGTTGACTAATTCAGTGATCTAGAACCTCAGAATGGCTTGTTATGAGATTATAGCTCATTATCAGTGAATGGTTGACCGATTCAGTGATCTAGAATCTCAGAATAGCTTGTTATGTGATTATAGATCATTATCAACAAATGGTTGACTAATTCGATGATCTAGAACCTCAAAATAGCTTATTATGAGATTGTAGCTGATTATTAGCGAACGGTTGACCGATTCAGTGATCTAGAATCTCAGAATGAGTTGTTATGAGATTATAGCTCATTATCAGTGAATGGTTGACCGATTCAGTGATCTAGAACCTCAAAATGGCTTGTTATGAGATTACAGCTCATTATCAGCAAACAGTTGACTGATTCAATGATCTGGAACCTCAGAATGGCTTGTTATGAGATTATAGTTCTTTATCATTGTTGGTGCCCAAAAATGCTGAATTGGATTTCCTATGGACTTGCCAATCCAATGTTTGGAAAACCAATTATTTTTGGCCAACTAACAGGAATGATCGATTATGATCATCTTGCCCTGCACTTCTAGCTCTGCAAGACCAAGGTGGGTGAACCTTTACCTTAACCACTATCTATTGGTTTAAGGCATTTTATAGCAGATAACTTGTGTACATAATTCAACTGATCTCTCAAGATGGCAAGTAGGCTTGAATAAATCAAATTGTAAGCAACATATCATAAACAGTAAACTAAAATACTTTGAGTAATTGAAAGAATGTTTAGTAAAATGTATTTAAATTGAAATAAAAATATAAATAAGATATCACAAAACTATAACAATGAATTGAATAACTATAATCCAAATAATGATTAGACCAGTGCCTTATTCTATCACAGGCAATAGAGTCAAGATCATTCCAATCTTATGTTCAACCTCAGAGACAGTTTTACAAGAAAAATTATCACTTCAAAGGTGTTATGGAATGTACATGCAACCTAAAATAAATTCATAGATATTTCAAAAAGGCAATACTTCTCAGATGATAGCCCAATTGACCGGGGCATCAATCAATATAATTTAACCATGCAAAATGAGAAAACCAATTGAAAATATAGACTATGAATCAAATCAAGAAGCATGCACATCAAACTATCACTTTGAAGAAGTTCTA
>MU223495.1:153851-191696 GCA_018584345.1 Thuja plicata
CCAAATAATGATTAGACCAGTGCCTTATTCTATCACAGGCAATAGAGTCAAGATCATTCCAATCTTATGTTCAACCTCAGAGATAGTTTTACAAGAAAACTTATCACTTCAAAGGTGTTATGGAATGCACATGCAACCTAAAACAAATTCATAGATATTTCAAAAAGGTATACTTCTCAGATGACAGCCCAATTGACCGGGGCATCAATCAATAGAATTTAACCATGCAAAATGAGAAAACCAATTGAAAATATAGACTATGAATCAAATCAGAAAGCATTCACATCAAACTATCACTTTGAAGAAGTTCTATTGGTTTATTTGAGGGACTAATTGTAAAATAATAATGAAACTATTACACATGTGAAAGAAAAAAGACTTATCTTTATTGATTTTGAAAAAATAGTACATCCATGTCCATGTTATACATGTTGATTAAAAACTATCCAAATATGTGAAATTGTATTTTATTGTATTGTTATTGTATTGTTTTTACATTTTACATTATGTATATATATGTGTTTGAGTGGCTTTCACACCTCCTTAAGGTGAAAAGACACAACCCTTATTATAAAATATTTTGAAAAAACACTAAACTAACCAAAAAATAACTACCTAACTTTCGGATTTGGCTTTGGTTGAAAATCCAAAACACATTGTGAAAAGCTAAGATTTTTTTTGGAGATAGGAAATTTGATTTCCCGAACTGGGTTGGTTTTATATTTTTAAAATTAGACCATCTTCAACCTCTGTCGGCATCATCTTTGTAGAAGGTTGAAATTCCAACATTTTCTGAAGGCTTCGATTAGTTAGTTTTATTTATTTGTGTCATAAAGCTTCCTTCCTTTAATTTTTTTAGTATGAAAAAACTTGCTTCTTGATAATGGATTGGGACTTCTAAATTATCAAAAATTAGGGTCCCACCAATCAACAAATAGTTGACCAATTCGGTGATCTAGAACCCCAGAATGACTTGTTATGAGATTACAACTCATTATCAGTGAACGGTTGACCAATTCAGCAATCTAGAACCTCAGAACGGCTTGTTATGAGATTACAACTCATTATCAACAAATAGTTGACTGATTTGGTGATCTAGAACCTTATAACAACTTGTTATGAGATTGTAGCTCATTATCAGCGAAAGGTTGACTGATTCGGCGATCTAGAATCTCAGAATGACTTGTTATGATATTACAACTCATTATCAGCGAACGGTTGACCAATTGGGCGATCTAGAACCTCAGAATGACTTGTTATGAGATTATAGCTCATTATCAGCAAATGGTTGACTGATTCGGTGATCTAGAACCTTAGAATGGCTTATTATAAGATTACAGCTCATTATCAGTGAACGGTTGACCGATTTGGTGATCTAGAACCTCAGAATGGCTTGTTATGAGATTATAGCTCATTATCAGCAAACGGTTGACTGATTCAGCAATCTAAAACCTTAGAATAACTTGTTATAAGATTGTAGCTCATTATTAGTGAACGGTTGACCGATTCGGTGATCTAAAATTTTAGAATGACTTGTTATGAGATTACAGCTCATTATCAGCGAACGGTTGACCGATTCGGATATCTAGAACTGTAGAATGGCTTGTTATGAGATTACAACTCATTATCAGCAAACGGTTGACCAATTTGGTGATCTAGAACCTTAGAATAGCTTGTTATGAGATTATAGCTCATTATCAGCAAATGGTTGACTGATTCAGTAATCTAGAACCTCAGAATAACTTGTTATAAAATTGTAGCTCATTATCAGCAAACGGTTGACCGATTCGGTGATCTACAATCTTAGAATGACTTGTTATGAGATTATAGCTCATTATCAGTGAACGGTTGACCGATTTGACGATCTAGAACCTCAGAATGGCTTGTTATGAGATTACAACTTATTATCAGCAAATGGTTGACTGATTCGATGACCTAGAACCTCAGAAGTGCTTGTTATTAGATTACAAGTGATTATTAGTGAACGGTTGACCGATTCGGTGATCTAGAAACTCAAAATGACTTGTTATGAAATTACAGCTCATTATCAACAAACGGTTGACTGATTTCACAATCTAGAACCTTAGAACAACTTGTTATGAGATTGTAGCTCATTATCAGTGAATGGTTGACCGATTCGTCGATCTAGAATCTCAGAATGACTTGTTATGAGATTACAGCTTGTTATCAGTGAACAGTTGACCGATTCGATTATCTAGAACCTCAGAATGGCTTGTTATGAGATTACATCTCATTATCAGCAAATGGTTGACCGATTCAGCAATCTAGAACCTTAGAATGACATGTTATGAGATTGTAGCTCATTATCAGCAAACGGTTGACGTATTCGGTGATCTAGAATCTAAAAATGACTTGTTATGAGATTGTAGCTCATTACCAATGAACAGTTGACTGATTCGGTGATCTAGAATCTCAAAATGACTTGTTATAAGATTACAGCTTATTATCAGTGAACGATTGACCAATTCAATGATCTAAAACCTCAGAATGGCTCGTTATGAGATTATAGCTTAGTATCAGTGAATGGTTGACCGATTCAGTCATCTAGAATCTCAGAATGGCTTGTTATGTGATTGTAGATTATTATCAACAAATGGTTGACTAATTCGATGATCTAGAACCTCAAAATAGCTTATTATGAGATTTTAGCTGATTATTAGTGAACAGTTGACCGATTCGGTGATCTAGAATCTCAAAATGACTTGTTATGAGATTATAGCTCATTATCAGTGAATGGTTGACCGATTCAGTGATCTAGAACCTTAAAATGGCTTGTTATGAGATTATAGATCATTATCAGCAAATAGTTGACTGATTCAATGATCTGGAACCTCATAACGGCTTGTTATGAGATTACAACTCTATATCAGCAAACAGTTGACCGATTTGGTGATCTAGAACCTCAGAATGACTTGTTATGAGATTACAACTCATTATCAATAAACGGTTGACCAATTCAGCAATCTAGAACCTCAGAATGGCTTGTTATGAGATTATAGCTCATTATCAGCAAATAGTTGTCCGATTCGGTGATCTAGAACCTTATAACAACTTGTTATGAGATTGTAGCTCATTATCAGTGAACGGTTGACCGATTCGGCGATCTAGAATCTCAGAATGACTTGTTATGATATTACAACTTATTATCAGTGAACGGTTGACCAATTGGGTGATCTAGAACGTCAGAATGACTTGTTTTGAGATTATAGCTCATTATCAGCAAATGGTTGACTGATTCAGTGATCTAGAACCTTAGAATGGCTTATTATAAGATTATAGCTCATTATCAGTGAATGATTGACCGATTTGGTGATCTAGAACCTCAGAATGGCTTGTTATGAGATTACAGCTCATTATCAGCAAACGATTGACTGATTTGGCAATCTAGAACCTTAGAATGACTTCTTATGAGATTGTAGCTCATTATTAGTGAACAGTTGACTGATTCAGTGATCTAGAATCTCAGAATGACTTGTTATGAGATTACAGCTCATTATCAGCGAACAGTTGACTAATTCGGCTATCTAGAATCATAGAATGGATTGTTATGAGATTACAACTCATTATCAGCAGACGCTTGACCGATTCGGTGATCTAGAACCTCAAAATAGGTTATTATGAGATTATAGCTCATTATCAGCAAATGATTGACCGATTTGGCAATCTAGAACCTCAGAACAACTTGTTATAAGATTACAACTCATTATTAGCAAAAAGTTGACCAATTCGGCGATCTAGAACATTAGATTGACTTGTTATGAGATTACAACTCATTATCAGCAAATGGTTGACTGATTTGGCGATCTAGAACCTCAAAATGACTTGTTATGAGATTGTAACTCATTATCAGTGAACGGTTGACCGATTTGGCGAACTAGAATCTTAGAACAGCTTGTTATGAGGTTGTACATCATTATCAACAAACGATTGAATGATTCAACAATCTAGAACCTCAAAATAGCTTGTTATGAGATTGTAGCTTATTTTCAGTAAATGGTAGACCGATTTGGCGATCTAAAATCTCAGAATAACATGTTATGAGATTACAGCTCATTATTAGCGAACGGTTGACTGATTCAGCGATTTAGAACCTCAGAACGGCTTGTTATAAGATTACAACTCATTATCAGCAAATGGTTAACTGATTCAATGATCTAGAACCTCAGAATAGCCTGTTATGAGATTATAGCTCATTATCAGCAAATGCTTGACCGATTCAGTGATCTAGAATCTCATAATGACTTGTTGTGAGATTACAGCTCAATATCAATGAATGGTTAACCGATTCGGTGATCTAGAACCTCAGAATGGCTTGTTATGAGATTATAGCTCATTATCAGCAAACGATTGACTGATTTGATGATCTAGAACCTCAGAATGGCTTATTATGAGATTATTGCGCATTATTAACGAACCGTTGACTGATTCGGTGATCTAGAACCTCAAAATGGCTTGTTATAAGATTATAACTCATTATCAGCAAACAGTTGACCGATTTGGCGATCTAGAACCTTAGAATGACTTGTTATGAGATTACAACTCATTATCAGCAAATGGTTGACTGATTCAGCGATCTAGAACCTGAAAATGACTTGTTATAAGATTGTAACTCATTATTAGTGAACAATTGACTGATTTGGCGATCTAGAATCTCATAATGGTTTGTTATGAGATTGTAAATCATTATCAGCAAATAGTTGACTGATTCGACGATCTAAAACCTCAAAATGACTTGTTATGAGATTACAGCTCATTATCAGCAAACGGTTGACTGATTCGGTGATTTAGAACCTCAGAATGACTTATTATGAAATTATAACTCATTATCAGCAAATGGTTGACCGATTCGGTGATCTAGAATCTCAGAATGGCTTGTTATGAGATTGTAGCTCATTATCAATAAACGGTCGACTGATTCAGCGATCTAAAATCTTATTATAGCTTGTTATGAGATTATAGCTCATAATCAGCAAATGGTTAACCAATTCGGTGATGTGGAACCTTAGAATGACTTGTTATGAGATTATAGCTCATTATCAGCAAACAATTGACCGATTTAGTGATCTAGATCCTCAGAATAGGTTTTTATGAGATTATAGCTCATTATCAGTTAATGATTAACCAATTCGGTGATCTGAAACCTCAGAATGGCTTGTTGTGAGATTACAACTCATTATCAGCAAATGGTTGACTGATTCATTGATCTAGAACTTTAGAATGGCTTGTTATAAGATTAAAGCTCATTATCAATGAACGGTTGACCGATTCGGTGATCTAGAACCTCAGAATGGCTTGTTATGAGATTACAGCTCATTATCAACAAATGGTTGACTGATTCAGTGATCTAGAACCTTAGAATGACTTGTTATGAGATTGTAGGTCATTATCAGTGAACAATTGACTGATTCGGTGATCTAGAATCTCAAAATGACTTATTATAAGATTACAACTCATTATCAGTGAACGGTTGACCGATTCGGTGATCCAAAACTTCAGAATAGCTTGTTATGATATTATAGCTCATTATCATCAAACGATTGACTGATTCGACAATCTAGAACCTCAAAATGACTTGTTATAAGATTGTAGCTTATTATCAGCGAACGATTGACCGAATCAGCGATCTAGAATCTCAGAATGGCTTGTTATCAGATTGTAGCTCATTATCAACAAATGGTTGACCGATTCGGTGATCTAGAACCTTAGAACAGCTTGTTATGAGATTATAACTCATTATCAGCAAACAGTTGACTAATTTGGTGATCTACAGCCTCAAAATGACTTATTATGAGATTGTAGCTCATTATCAGTGAATGGTTGACCAATTCAACAATCTAGATCATCAAAATAGCTTGTTATGAGATTATAGCTCATAATTAGCAAATGGTTGACCGATTCAACTATCTAGAACCTCAGAACAGCTTGTTATGAGATTACAGCTCATTATTAGTGAATGGTTGACCGATTCAGCGATCTAGAACCTCATAATGACTTGTTATGAGATTACAACTCATTATCAGCAAATGGTTGACCGATTCAACGATCTAGAACCTTAGAATGACTTGTTATGAGATTGTAATTAATTATAAGTGAACGGTTGACCGATTCGACGATCTAGAATCTTAGAATGGCTTGTTATGAGAATACAGCTCATTATTAGCAAATAGTTTACCGATTCAGCGATTTAGAATCTTAGAATGGCTTGTTATGAAATTACAACTCATTATCAGGAAATGGTTGACCGATTCGGCGATCTAGAACCTCAGAATAGCTTGTTATGAGATTGTAGCTCATTATCAGTGAATGGTTGACCGATTCAGCGATCTAAAAACTCAGAATGACTTGTTATAAGATTATAGCTCGTTATCAGCAAATGGTTGACTGGTTTGGCTATCTAGAACCTCAAAATGACTTGTTATGAGATTATAGCTCATTATCACCAAATGTTTGACCAATTCAGCAATCTAGAATCTCAAAATGACTTGTTATGAGATTATAGCTCATTATCAGTGAATGGTTAATAGATTCAGCGATCTAGAACCTCAAAATGGTTTATTATGAGATTACAACTCATTATCAACAAATGGTTGATCGATTCGGTGATCTAGAACCTCATAATGACTTGTTAGGAGATTGTAGCTCATTATCAGTGAACGATTGACCGATTCAGTGATCTAGAACCTCAAAATGGCTTGTTATGAGATTATAGATCATTATTAGCAAATGATTGACTGAGTCATCTATCTAGAACCTTAGAACGACTTGTTATGAGATTATAAGTCATTATCAGTGAACGGTTGACCGATTCAGCAATCTAGAATCTCAGAATGACTTATTATAAGATTATAGCTCATTATTAGTGAATGATTGACCGATTCAGTGATCTAGAACTTTAGAATGGCTTGTTATGAGATTACATCTCATTATCAGCAAATGGTTGACCAATTCTGTGATCTAGAATCTCAGAATGTCTTGTTATGAGATTATAGCTCATTATCAGTGAACGGTTGAGTGATTTGGCATTCTAGAACCTTAGAACAGCTTGTTATGAGATTACAGCTCATTATCAGCAAATGGTTGACCCATTTAGCGATCTTGAATCTCAGAATGGCTTGTTATGAGATTACAGCTCATTATCAGCAAACAGTTGACCGATTCGGTGATCTAGAACCTCAGAATGGCTTGTTAGAAGATTATAGCTCATTATCAGTGAACGGTTGATCGATTCAGTGATCTAGAATCTCTGAATAGCTTGTTATGAGATTATAGCTCATTATCAGTAAATGATTGACCGATTTGGCGATCTAGAACCTCATAATGGCTTGTTATGAGATTACAACTCATTATCAACAAATGGTTGACCGATTCGGCAATCTAGAACCTCAGAATGGGTTGTTATGAAATTATAGCTCATTATCAGCGAAGGGTTGACTGAATCGGGGATCTAGAATCTCAGAATGGCTTGTTATGAGATTGTAGCTCATTATCAGTGAACAGTTGACTGATTTGGCGATCTAAAATTTCAAAATGGCTTGTTATGAGGTTGCAGCTCATTATCAGCGAACGGTTGACCGATTCGGTGATGTGGAATCTTAGAATGACTTGTTATGAGATTGTAGCTCATTACCAACAAATGATTGACTGAATCAGTGATCTATAACCTTAGAATGGCTTGTTATGAGATTATGGCTCATTATCAGCGAATGGTTGACCGATTTGATGATCTAGAACCTCAGAATGGCTTGTTATGAGATTACAACTCATTATTAGCAAATGGTTGACCCATTTGATGATCTAGAACCTTAGAACAACTTGTTATGAGATTATAGCTCATTATCAGCAAACAGTTGAATGATTCGGTGATCTAGAACCTTAGAATGACTTGTTATGAGATTACAGCTCATTATTAGCAAATGGTTGACCGATTCGGCAATCTAGAACCTCAGAATGGCTTGTTATAAGATTACAGCTCATTATTAGTGAATGATTGACCGATTCGGTGATCTAGAATTTTAGAATGACTTGTTATGAGATTATAGCTCATTATCAGTGAATGGTTGACCGATTCGGTGATCTAGAATCTCAGAACGGCTTATTATGAGATTATATTTCATTATCAACAAATGGATGACCGATTTGGCGATCTAGAACCTTAGAATGACTTGTTATGAGATTACAGCTCAATATCAGTGAACGATTGACTAATTCAGCGGTCTAGAACCTTAGAATGGCTTGTTATGAAATTATAGCTCATTATCAGCAAATGGTTGACCGATTTAATGATTTAAAACCTTAGAACAGCTTTTTATGAGATTATAGCTCATTATCAGTGAATGGTTGACCGATTCGGTAAATCTTGAATGTCAGAATGACTTGTTATGAGATTATAGCTCATTATCAGTGAACGGTTGACCGATTCAGTGATCTGGAATCTCAAAATGGCTTGTTATGAGATTACAGTTCATTATCAGCAAATGGTTGACCAATTTGGCGATCTAGAACCTTAGAATGATTTGTTATGAGATTATAGCTCATTATCAGTGAACGGTTGACCGATTCAGTGATTTGGAACCTCACAATGGCTCGTTATGAGATCATAGCTCATTATCAGAAAATGGTTGACCGATTTAGTGATCTAGAACATCAGAATAGCTTGATATAAGATTACAGCTCATTATTAGTGAATGATTGACCGATTCAGTGATCTAGAACCTCAGAATGACTTGTTATGAGATTACAGCTCATTATCAATGAACGATTTACCGATTTAGCAATCTAGAATCTTAGAATGGCTTGTTATTAGATTATAGCTCGTTATCAACAAATAGTTGACTGATTTGGCGATTTAGAACCTCAGAATGGCTTGTTATGAGATTATAGCTCATTATCAATGAATAATTGACTGATTCAGCAATCTAAAATCTTAGAATGGATTTTTATGAGATTACAGCTCGTTATCAGCAAACCATTGACTGATTCAGCGATCTAGAACCTCAGAATGGCTTGTTATGGGATTACAGCTCATTATCAACAAACAAGTGATCGATTTGGTGATCTAGAACCTCAGAATTGCTTGTTATGAAATTATAGCTCATTATCAATGAACAGTTGACCGATTCAGCGATCTAGAATCTCAGAATGGCTTGTTATGAGATTGTAGCTCATTATCAGTGAACAGTTGACCGATTCGGCAATCTAGAATATCAGAACAATTTTTTTTGAGATTACAACTCATTATCAGTGAACAGTTGACTGATTCGGTGATGTGGAACCTCAGAATGACTTGTTATGAGATTGTAGCTCATTATCAAAAAATGATTGACCGATTGAGTGATCTAGAACCTCAGAATGACTTGTTATGAGATTATAGCTCATTATCAGTGAATGGTTGACTGATTCGGTGATCTAGATCCTCAGAATGGCTTGTTATGAGATTACAGCTCATTATCAGCAAACAGTTGACCGATTCGGTGATCTAGAACCTCAGAACGGCTTGTTATGGTATTACAGCTCAATATCAGTGAACGGTTAACTGATTAAGTGATCTAAAACCTCAGAATGGCTTGTTATGAGATTACAGCTCATTATTAGTAAATGGTTGACCGATTCCGTGATCTAGAATCTCAAAATGGCTTGTTATGAGATTACAACTTATTATCAGCAAATGGTTGACTAATTTGGTGATCGAGAACCTTAGAATGTCTTGTTATGAGATTACAGCTCATTATCAACAAATAGCTGACCGATTTGGTGATCTAGAACCTCAGAATGACTTGTTATAAAATTATAGCTCATTCTCAGCAAATGATTAACCGATTCAGTGATCTAGAATCTTAGAACAGCTTGTTATGAGATTGTAGCTCATTATCAGTGAATGGTTGACCGATTCGGTGATCTAGAATCTCAGAATGGCTTGTTATGATATTACAGCTCATTATCAGTAAACAATTGCCCATTTTGGTGATGTGGAAACTTAGAATGACATGTTATGAGATTGTAGCTCATTATCAATAAATGATTGACCGATTCAGTGATCTAGAACCTCAGAATGGCTTCTTATGAGATTATAGCTCATTATTAGCAAACGGTTGACCGATTCAGCGATCTAGAATCTCAGAATAGCTTGTTATGAGATTACAGCTCATTATTAGTGAACTCTTGACCGATTCAGTGATCTAGAATCTCAGAATGACTTATTATGAGATTATAACTCATTGTCAATGAATGGTTGACCAATTTGATGATCTAGAACCTCAGAATGGCTTGTTATCAGATTACAGCTCATTATTAGCAAACGATTGATTGATTCGACGATCTAGAACTTTAGAATAGCTTGTTATGAGATTATAGCTCATTATAAGTGAATGGTTGACCGATTCAGTGATCTAGAACCTTAGAACAGTTGTTATGAGATTATAGCTCATTATTAGCAAATGGTTGACCAATTCGGCAATCTAGAACCTCTGAACGGCTGAACGGTTGACCGATTCAGCGATCTAGAACCTCAGAATGGCTTGTTATGAGATTACAGCTCATTATCAGCAAATGGTTGACTGATTCGGTCATCTAGAACCTCAGAATGACTTGTTATGAGATTTAAGGTCATTATTAGTGAACGGTTGACCAATTCGGTAATCTAGAATCTCAGAATGACTTATTATGAGATTACAGCTCATTATCAGTGAATTTTTAACTGATTCAGTGATCTAGAACCTCACAATGACTTGTTGTGAGATTACAGTTTATTATCATCAAACGGTTGACCGATTTGGTGATCTAGAACCTCAGAATAGCTTGTTATGAGATTACAGCTCATTATCACCGAATGGTTAATCGATTCAGTGATCTAGAACTTTAGAACGACTTGTTATGTGATTACCAGTCATTATCAATAAATGATTGATCGATTCAGGGATCTAGAACCTTAGAATAGCTTGTTATGGGCTTACAGCTCATTATCAGTGAACGATTGACCGATTTGGTTATCTAGAATCTTAGAATGGCTTATTATGATATTACAACTCATTATCAGCAAATAGTTGACCGATTCAGCAATCTAAAATCTTAGAATGGCTTGTTATGAGATTACAGCTCATTATCAGCAAATAGTTGACTGATTCAGCAATCTAGAACCTTAGAATGACTTGTTATGAAATTATAGCTTATTATCAGTGAACAGTTGATTGATTCAGTGATCTAGAATCTTAGAATGACTTGTTATGAAATTGTAGCTCATTATCAGTGAATGGTTGACCGATTCGGTGATCTAGAATCTCAGAATGGCTTGTTATGAGATTGCAACTCATTATTAGCGAATGGTTGACCATTTCAGTGATGTGGAACCTCAGAATGACATGTTATGAGATTGTAGCTCATTATCAGCAATTGATTGACCGATTCAGCGATCTAGAACCTCAAAATGGCTTGTTATGAGATTATAGCTCATTATCAGTGAATGATTGACTGATTCAGTGATCTAGAACCTCAGAATGGCTTGTTATGAGATTATAGCTCATTATCAACAAACGATTGACTGATTCAGTGATCTTGAACCTTAGAATGACTTGTTATGAGATTACAGCTCATTATCAGCAAACGGTTGAATGATTCGGCAATCTAGAACCTCAAAATGACTTGTTATGAGATTACAGCTCATTATCAGCAAATGATTGACCAATTTGGTGATCTAGAACCTTAGAATGGCTTGTTATGAGATTACAACTGATTATCAGTGAAGGGTTGACCGATTCAGTGATCTAGAATCTCAGAATGACTTTTCATGAGATTACAACTCATCATTAGTGAATAGTTTACCGATTCAGCAGTCTAGAATCTCAGAATGGCTTGTTATGAGATTGCAGCTCATTATCAGCAAATGGTTGACCGATTCGATGATCTAGAACCTCAAAATGACTGGTTATGAGATTATAACTCAGTATTAGTGAATGGTTGACCAATTCGGTGATCTAGAACCTCAAAATGGCTTGTTATGAGATTATAGCTCATTATCAGCAAATGATTGACCAATTTAGCGATCTAGAACCTCAAAACAACTTGATATAAGATTACAACTCATTATCAGTGAATGGTTGACCAATTCAGTGATCTAGAACCTTAGAATGACTTGTTATGACATTACAGCTTCTTATCAGTGAACGGTTGACTGATTTAGTGATCTAGAATCTCTGAATGGCTTGTTATGAGAATATAGCTTATTATCAGTAAACGGTTGACCAATTCAGTGATCTAGAACCTCAGAATGGCTTGTTATGAGATTACAGCTCATTATCAGTGAATGGTTGACCGATTCACTGATCTAGAATCTTAGAATGGCTTGTTATGAGATTACAGCTCATTATCAGCAAACGGTTGACCGATTCGATGATCTAGAACCTCAGAATGGCTTGTTATGAGATTATAGCTCATTATCAGCAAACAATTAACCGATTCAGTGATCTAGAACCTCAGAATGACTTGTTATGAAATTATAGCTCATTATCAGTGCACGGTTGACTTATTCAGCGATCTAGAATCTCAGAACGGCTTGTTATGAGATTGTAGCTCATTATCAGTGAATGGTTGTGTTGGTTGTATTCTTAGTTCTAGTCTCTTTGCCATATTTTTATGGTCCTCATACTTCTTTCCTAAAAATAGAAGTCTCTCAGTTTATTTGTCACTTCCCTGTTAAAATCTTTAGGTTTTCAGGTCAGAACCCATGTAAAATTGCAAAGCCTCAAAACCCTTGGTCTTGTTTATTAGGCAAAATTGAAAAAAACCCTTAGATGTTTATCTCACTTATATTTTGGTGTTACTTTTTGGGAGTTCACTTAAGTCATATGTTGATAAGCTTGGTCGCTTAGTCGCGTGATCCGGATGGCATATTCTTTTTTTCCTTGAGACTTGGCGATTAGCTTATGTCAGGATGTCTCTAAAAAAATTAGAATATTCCTTTAGTTTTAAGAGACTTGGTGAAGCTCTTCATGTCACGTAGTCACTGAATGAGCTAACAGGTCAGCTATTTGCGAGAGGGCCCACAGATAAGCCACAGTGTCATGAGAATAGATCAGTGATTAGTGGTTCATCACGAGACTTGGCGATTTCTTTGTGTCACATGGTCGCTAGATTGGTCTACAGTTAAGTAAACAATAGAAAGTTATGTCGCGTTGTCTCCAGAAAGAATGGCGGTTAAGTGAAAATGGCTGAGACTTCATGACTAACTAAATGTAGTTTGAGATAAAACATAGTCGGGTTGTCACCAGATTAACATGCTGAGTCAGCTTTCCATTCAGCAATGAAGAGACGAGTGATAAACAAGACACGTGTCTAAAGGCGAAGTGACTAAAGGGCTTGTTGCATGGTCTCCAAATGGAAGAGGACTATTCAGCGACTAAGAGACTAAGTATAAAAGCCTTTATTGTCATGTAGTCTCTAGAGAATTTAAGGGTATGATATATTGCTCAGCGATTTAGTGGGAACCGTTAGATGTAATGATTCAGAGATCCTACAATGGTCGCAAAGTCTCTAAATAAAAGGTCCTAAAGGAAAAGTTACTCACGACTTAGAGACAAGGGTATGTCACGTGGTCACCAGATGAGCCAAAGGGTAAAAGGCTTTTCACATTGTCTCTAAAGGCTAAGTCACTTAACATTTGTTTTCAGCAATTAAGCGACTAAAGGTAGTCGCAGGGTCTCGTAAAGAAAAACAAGCATTCAGTGACATGGAGATAACTGTAAAAGCTAAGAGTAATGGTCAATCGTGGAGTCTCCGAATAAAACATGAGTTAAAATTTTCTTCCAGTGACTTTGATTTACACAGTCGCATGATCGCCAGAAGTAAACTGTGGTTAACTAAGACAGAGAAAAAGATATAGTCACTAGATCTCTAGAACAATCAAGGGTTAAAGACTTGGGTCAGTGACAAGGAGACTATACTCAGTCGTGTAGTCGCTAAATATGAATTCATAAGAAAAGGCGGCAGTGTCTGACATAACAACATGAATCATTCAACGTCCAATGATAGGCTTGGATATTGATTATTGTGTAAAAAGGGTAGCTGAGATGTATGATAGAGAGCCAATCATAGTGAAACATGTCATCACATTCAATATTTATAAAGTTTTGCACATATATGAATTTGATTTCCTGTCACACTCATGGGCTACGGCTAGGTTTTCAATTAATTCCACAGCATGCTTAATTGAAGACATGAATTGATGATTTTCAAATGATGAGCCGTGTACTTTGAACAATTACCATAAAGAGATGATTGAGGGTTCATTTTATCTTACCTTGCTTTCAAAATTTCAGAACAAGGAAGTGCTAGGTATTCTGAGAAGAGAAGAGAAATTAGACAAGTTGCATAGTTTTCCATTAATTAAAAAGGCTTCGAGTTTCTGAGAATAGTGCACAGAGGAGTAAAGTGAATCTTGGAAAGAGATTTGTTTCAATATCGGTAAAGAAGAAGGGATTCAAACACAGCAAACATGAGCAAGGCAGTCAGTGTGGCTTCTACCAGCAGAAGAAGTGAAGATGCAGATGAAGAGACTAAAGGGAAACATAATTACTTTGATGAATTCCTCAGATTGCTGTCAGGTTCAACTCAAAACAGGAGGGCGAATGCTAACCTGCTTATCGATGATTACTACAATATCAGGGATGCTGATACTCTGGGGACAACAGGTTTTTCCCTTTTTAACTACTTTTTATAAAAATTCTAATGACCGATTCGGCGATCTAGAACCTCAGAATGACTTGTTATGAGATTATAGCTCATTATCAGCAAATAGTTGACCAATTCAGTGATCTAGAGCCTTAGAATGCCTTGTTATGAGATTACAGCTCATTATCAGCAAATGGTTGACCAATTCGGTGATCTAGAACCTCAGAATGACTTGTGATGAGATTGTAGCTTATTATTAGCGAATGGTTGACTGAATCGGTGATCCAGAATCTTAGAATGACTTGTTATGAGATTATAGCTCATTATCAGCAAACGGTTGACCGATTTGGCGATCTAGAACCTCAGAATGACTTGTTATGATATTGCAGCTCATTATTAGCAAACAGTTAACCAATTTGGCAATCTACAGCCTCATAATGGCTTGTTATGAGATTATGGCTCATTATCAGCAAACAGTTGACCAATTTGGAAATCTAGAACCTCAAAATGGCTTGTTATGAGATTACAGCTCATAATCAACAAATGGTTAACCAATTCATGGATCTAGAACCTTAGAACAACTTGTTATGAGAATACAACTCATTATTAGCGAACGGTTGACCGATACAGCGATCTAGAACCTCAAAACGGCTTATTATGGGATTATAACTCATTATCAGCAAATGGTTGACCGATTTAGCGATCTAAAAACTTAGAATGACTTGTTATGAGATTGTAGATCATGACCAGTGAATGGTTGACCGATTTGGCGATCTAGAATCTCAGAATTACTTGTTATAAGATTATAGCTCATTATTAGCAAATGGTTGACTGATTCAATGATCTAGAACCTCAAAATGGCTTATTATGAGATTACAGCTCATTATCAGCAAACGATTGACTGATTCGGTGATCTAGAACCTCATAATGGCTTGTTATGAGATTACAGCTTATTATCAGTGAACGGTTGACTGATTCAGTCATCTAGAATCTCAGAATGACTTGTTATGAGATTACAGCTCATTATCAGTGAATGGTTGACCGATTCAGTGATCTAGAACCTCAGAATAGCTTGTTATGAGATTATAGCTCATTATCAGCAAACAGTTGACTGATTCAGCGATCTAGAACCTCAAAATGGCTTGTTTTGAGATTACAGCTCATTATCAGTGAATGGTTGACCGATTCGGTGATCTAGAATCTCAAAATGACTTGTTATGAGATTACAACTCATTAGCAACAAACGCTTGAATGATTTGATGATCTAGAACCTCAGAATGACTTGTTATGAGATTATAGCTCATTATCAACAAATGGTTGACCGATTCAGTGATATAGAACCTTAGAACGGCTTGTTATGAGATTGCAGCTCATTATCAATGAATGGTTGACTGATTCGGTGATCTAGAATCTCAAAATGAATTATTATGAGATTATAGCTCATTATCAGTGAACAGTTGACCAATTCGGTGATCTAAAATCTCAGACTGGCTTGTTATGAGATTACAGCTCATTATCAACAAACGGTTGACTCATTCGGTGATCTAGAACCTCAGAATGACTTGTTATGAGATTACAGCTCATTATCAGCAAATGGTTGATCATTTAACGATCTAGAACATCAAAATGGCTTATTATGAGACTACAACTCATTATCAGTGAATGGTTGACCGATTCGGCGATCTAGAACCTCAGAATGGCTTGTTTTTAGATTACAGCTCATTATCAGTGAACGCTTTACCTATTCCGTGATCTAGAATCTCATAATGGCTTATTATGATATTAGAGCTCATTATCAACAAATGGTTGACTAATTTGGTGATCTAGAACCTTAGAACGGCTTGTTATGAGATTACAACTCATTATCAATGAATGGATGACCAATTCAGTGATCTAGAATCTCAGAATGGCTTGTTATGAGATTACAGCTCATTATACACAAACGGTTGATCGATTCAACAATTTAGAACCTCAGAATGGCTTGTTATGAGATTACAACTCATTATCAACAAATAGTTGACCAGTTCGGCAATTTAGAACCTTAGAACAACTTGTTATGAAATTATAGCTTATTATTAGTGAATGGTTAACCAATTTAGTGATCTAGAATCTCAGAATGGCTTGTTATGATATTGTAGCTCATTATCAATGAACGAATGACTGATTTGGTGATCTAGAATCTCAGAACGGCTTGTTATGAGATTGTAGCTCATTATCAGTGAATGGTTGACCGATTCGGTGATGTGGAACCTTAGAATGACTTGTTATGAGATTGTAGCTCATTTTCAACAAATGATTGACCGATTCAGTAATCTAGAACCTCAGAATGACTTGTTATGAGATTATAGCTCATTATCAGCAAACAGTTGACCGATTTGGTAGTCTAGAACCTCAGAATGGCTTGTTATGAGATTGTAGCTCATTATCAGCAAATGGTTGACCGATTCAACAATCTAGAACCTCAGAATGACTTGTTATGAGATTACATCTCATTATCAGCAAACGATTGAATGATTCAGCGATCTAGAACCTCAGAACAACTTTTTATGAGATTACAGCTTATTATCAACAAAGAGTTGACCGATTTGGTGTTCTAGAACCTTATAATGGCTTGTTATGATATTACAGCTTATTATCAGTGAACAGTTGACTGATTTGGTCATCTAGAATCTCAAAATGACTTGTCATGAGATTACAACTCATTATCAGTGAATGGTTGACCAATTTAGTGATCAAGAATCTCAGAATGGCTTGTTATGAGATTGCAGCTCATTATCAGCAAATGGTTGACCAATTCGGTGATCTAGAACCTCAGAATGACTTGTTATGAGATTACAGCTCATTATCAACAAATGCTTGAATGATTTAGCTATCTAGAACTTCAGAATGGCTTGTTATGAGATTATAGCTCATTATCAGCAAATGGTTGACCGATTCAGTGATCTAGAACCTTAGAATGACTTATGATGAGATTGTAGCTCATTATCAGTAACGGTTGACCAATTTGGTGATCTTTAATCTCAGAACAGCTTGTTATTAGATTATAGCTCATTATTAGTGAACGGTTGACTGATTCATCGATTTAGAACCTCAAAATGACTTGTTATGAGATTACAGCTCATTATCAGTGAATGGTTGACCAATTCAGTGATCTCAAACCTTAGAATGACTTGTTATGAGATTGTAGGTCATTATCAACGAACAGTTGACCGATTCGGCAATCTAGAACCTCAAAATGACTTAATATATGATTACAACTCATTATCAGTGAACGGTTGACTGATTCGGTGATCTAGAACTTTAGAATAGCTTGTTATGATATTACAACTCATTATCAGCAAACGATTGACCGATTCGGTGATCTAGAACCTCAGAATGACTTGTTATGAGATTGTAGCTTATTATCAGTGAATGGTTGACTGAATCGGCGATCTAGAATCTCAAAATAGCTTGTTATGAGATTGTAGCTCATTATCAACGAACGGTTGACCGGTTCGGTGATCTAGAACCTCAAAATGGCTTGTTATGAGATTATAGCTCATTATTAGCATATAGTTGACCAATTCAATGATCTAGAGCCTCAGAATGGCTTGTTATGAGATTGTAGCTTATTATCAAGGAACAGTTGATCGATTCGGTAATCTAGAACCTCAAAATGGCGTGTTATGAGATTACAGCTCATAATCAACAAATGGTTGATCGATTTGCCGATCTAGAACCTTAGAATGGCTTGTTATGAGATTATAGCTTATTATCAGCAAACGGTTGACCGATTCAGTGATCTAGAATCTTAAAATGGCTTGTTATGGGATTACAGCTCATTATCAGCAAACAGTTGACCGATTCAGTGATGTAGAACCTTAGAATGACTTGTTATGAGATTATAGCTCATTATCAGCAAACGGTTGACCAATTCGGTGATCTAGAATCTTAGAATGACTTGTTATGAGATTACAGCTCATTATCAATGAATGGTTGACTGATTTGGTGACCTAGAACCTCAAAATGACTGGTTATGAGATTACAGCTTATTATCAGCAAATGGTTGACCGATTCGGTGATCTAGAACCTCAGAATGGCTTGTTATGAGATTATAGCTTATTATCAGTGAATGGTTGACCGATTCAATGATCTAGAACCTTAGAATGACTTGTTATGAGATTACAGCTTATTATCAGTAAATGATTGAACAATTCGGTGATCTAGAACCTTAGAATGGCTTGTTATAAAATCACAGCTCATTATAAGCAAATGGTTGACCGATTCAGCGATCTAGAACTTCAGAATGGCTTGTTATGAGATTACAGCTCATTATTAGTGAATAGTTGACCGAATCGATGATCTAAAACCTTAGAATGACTTGTTATGAGATTACAGCTCATTATCAGTTAACAGTTGACTGATTCGGCGATCTAGAATCTCAGAATGGCTTGTTATGAGATTGTAGCTCATTATCAGCAAATGATTGACTGATTCAGTGATCTAGAACCTTAGAACAGCTTTTTATGAGATTATAGCTCATTATCAGTGAATGGTTGACCGATTCAGCGGTCTAGAACCTCAGAATGACTTGTTATGAGATTACAGCTCATTATCAGCAAACGGTTGACTGATTCGGCGATCTAGAACCTCAGAATGGCTTGTGATGAGATTACAACACATTATCAATGAACGGTTGACCGATTTGGCAATCTAGAATCTTAGAATGGCTTGTTATGAGATTACAACTCATTATCAGCAAATGGTTGACCAATTCGGTGATCTAGAACCTTAAAATGACTTGTTATGAGATTACAGCTCATTATTAGTGAATGGTTAACCGATTCGGCAATCTAGAACCTCAGAATGGCTTGTTATGAGATTATAGCTAATTATCAGCAAACGGTTGACCGATTCAACAATCTAGAATCTCAGAATAACTTGTTATGAGTTTACAGCTCATTATTAGTGAATGGTTGACCGATTCAGTGATCTAGAACCTTAGAATGGCTTGTTATAAGATTATAGCTCATTATCAGTGAGCGGTTGACCTATTTGGCAATCTAGAATCTTAGAATGGCTTATTATGAGATTATAGCTCATTATCAGCAAACGGTTGACTGATTCAATGATCTAGAACCTCAGAATAGCTTGTTATGAGATTACAGCTCATTATCAGCAATCAATTGACCGATTTGATGATCTAGAATCTTAGAAAGGCTTTTTATAAGATTATAGCTCATTATCAGCAAACGGTTGACCGATTCGGTAATCTAGAACCTCAGAATGGCTTGTTATGAGATTATAGCTTTTTATCAGTAAACGGTTGACTGATTCAGTCATCTGGAACCTCAAAATGACTTGTTATGACATTATAGCTCATTATCAGCAAATGATTGACCGATTTGGTGATCTAGAATCTCAGAATGGCTTATTATGAGATTGTAGCTCATTATCAGTGAATGGTTGACCGATTCAGTGATCTAGAATCTCAGAATAGCTTGTTATAAGATTGCAGCTCATTATTAGCAAATGATTCACCGATTCAGTGATGTAGAACCTCAGAATGACTTGTTATCAGATTGTAGCTCATTATCAGCAAACGATTGACCGATTCGGTGATCTAGAACCTTAGAATGGCTTGTTATGAGATTATAACTCATTATCAGCAAATGGTTGACCGATTCGGCATTCTAGAACCTCAAAATGGTTTGTTATGAAATTATAGCTCATTATTAGCAAACAGTTGACCGATTCGGTGATCTAGAATCTCAGAATGGCTTGTTTTGAGATTGTAGCTCATTATCAGTGAACGATTGACCGACTCGGTGATCTAGAATCTTAGAACAGCTTGTTATGAGATTGTAGCCCATTATCAGTGAACGGTTGACCAATTCAGTGATGTGGAACCTTAGAACAACTTGTTATGAGATTGTAGCTCATTATTAGCAAATGATTGATTGATTCAGTGATCTAGAACCTCAGAATGACTTGTTATGAGATTATAGCTCATTATCAGCAAACGGTTGACTGATTCAGTGATCTAGAACCTCATAATGGCTTGTTATGAGATTGTAGCTCATTATCAGCAAATGGTTGACCACTTCAGTGATCTAGAACCTCAGAATGGCTTGTTATGATAATACAGCTCATTATCAATGAATGGTTGACCGAATAAGTGATCTAGAACCTCAGAATGGCTTGTTATGAGATTACAACTTATTATCATTGAACGGTTGACCACTTCAGTGATCTAGAACCTCAGAATGGCTTGTTATGAGATTAAAACTCATTATCAGTAAATGGTTAACCGATTCGGCGATCTAGATCGTCAAAATGATTTGTTATAAGATTGTAGCTCATTATCAGCAAACGGTTGACCGATTCGGCAATCTAGAATCTCAAAATGGCTTGTTATGAGACTACAGCTCATTATCAGCAAATGGTTGACCGATTCAGCGATCTAGAATCTTAGAATGGCTTATTATGAGACTACAGCTCATTATCAGCAAACGGTTGACCGATTCGGTGATCTAGAACCTCATAACTACTTGTTATGAGATTATAGCTCATTATCAGTGAATGGTTGACCGATTCAGTGATCTAGAACCTTAGAACAACTTGTTATTAGATTAAAGCTCATTATCAGCAAACGATTAACCGATTCGGTGGTCTAGAACCTCAGAACAACTTGTTATGAGATTGTAGCTCATTATCAGTGAATGATTGACCGATTTAGCAATTTAGAATCTCAGAATGGCTTATTATGAGATTGTAGCTCATTATCAGTAAATGATTGACCTATTCGGTGATCTAGAATCTAAGAATTGGTTGTTATGAGATTACAGCTCATTATCAGCAGATAGTTGACCGATTCGGTGATCTAGAACCTCAGAATAGCTTGTTATAAGATTGTAGCTCATTATCAGTGAACAGTTGATCGATTCAGTAATCTAGAACATCAGAACAGGTTGTTATGAGATTATAGCTCATTATCAGCAAACGGTTGACCGATTCGGTGATCTAGAACCTCAAAATGGCTTGTTATAAGATTATAGCTCATTATCAGTGAATGCTTGACTGATTTGGCGATCTAGAACCTCAAAATAGCTTGTTATGAGATTATAGCACATTATTAGCAAATGGTTGATCGATTCAGTGATCTAGAACCTCAGAATGACTTGTTATGAGATTGTAGCTCATTATTAGTGAACGATTGACTGATTCAGCAATCTAGAATCTCAAAATGACTTATTATGAGACTATACCTCTTTATCAGCCAATGGTTGATCAGTTCGGTGATCTAGAACCTTAGAACGGCTTGTTATGAGATTACAGCTCATTATCAATAAATAGTTGACTGATTTGGTGAGCTAGAACCTGAGAATGACTTGTTATGAGATTATAGCTCATTATTAGTGAATGGCTGACCAATTTGGTGATCTCAAATCTCAGAATGGCTTGTTATGAGATTGTAGCTAATTATTAGTGAACGGTTGACCGATTCGACTATCTACAACCTCAGAATGGCTTGTTATGAGATTATAGCTCATTATTAGCAAATGATTAACCAATTCGGTGATCTAGAACCTCATAATGACTTGTTATAAGATTGTACCTCATTATCAATGAATTGTTGACCAATTTGGCAATCTAGAACCTCAGAATGACTTGTTATGAAATTATAGCTCATTATCAAAAAATAGTTGACTGATTTGGTGATCTAAAACCTTAGAATGACTTTTTATGAGATTGTAACTCATTATCAATGAATGGTTGACCGATTCAGTGATCTAGAATCTCAGAATGACTTATTATGAGATTATATCTCATTATCAGTGAACGGTTGACTGATTCGGTGACCTAGAACCTCAAAATGGCTTGTTATGAGATTACAGCTCATTATCAGAAAATGGTTAACCGACTCGGTGATCTAGAACCTCAGAATGGCTTGTTATGAGATTGTAGCTCATTATCATCGAATGGTTGACCAATTTGGCGATTTAGAACCCCAGAATGGCTTGTTATGAGATTATAGTTCATTATCAGCAAATGGTTGACTGATTCAGCGATCCAGAATCTCAGAATGGCTTGTTATGAGATTACAGCTCATTATCAGCGAATAATTGACCGATTCAGTGATCTAGAACCTTAGAATGGCTTATTATGATATTATAGCTCATTATGAGCAAATGGTTGATCAATTCGGTGATCTAAAACCTCAAAATGACTTGTTATGAGATTGTAGCTCATTAGCAGTGAATGGTTGTGTGATTCAGAAATCTAGAATCTCAGAATGGCTTGTTATGAGATTGTAGCTCATTATCAGCAAATGGTTGAACGATTCGGCTATCTAAAACCTTAGAATGATGTGTTATGAGATTACAGCTCATTATCAACAAATGGTTAACCGATTCGGTGATCTAGAACCTCAGAATGTCTTGTTATGAGATTGTAGCTCTTTATCAGTGAATTGTTCACTGATTCGGCGATCTAGAATCTCAGAATGACTTGTAATGAGATTACAGCTCACTATCAGCAAATAGTTGACCGATTCAGCTATCTAGAACCTCAGAACAACTTGTTATGATATTACAGCTCATTATCAGCAAATGGTTGACCGATTCAGCGATCTAGAACCTCAGAATGGCTTGTTATGAGATTACAACTCATTATCAGCAAACGGTTGATCGATTTGGTCTTCTAAAACCTCAGAATGACTTGTTATGAGATTGTAGCTCATTATCAGTGAACGGTTGACCGATTCGATGATCTAGAATCTTAGAATGACTTGTTATGAGTTTACAACTCATTATCAACAAATAGTTGACCGATTCGGCAATCTAGAACCTCAAAATGACATGTTATGAGATTACAGCTCTTTATTAGCAAATGGTTGACTGATTCAGTGATCTAGAACCTCAGAATGACTTGTTATGAGATTGTAGCTCATTATCAGTGAATGGTTGACTGATCTGGTGATCTAGAATCTCAGAATGGCTTGTTATGAGATTCTAGCTCATTATCAGAGAACGGTTGACTGATTCAGCGCTCTAGAACCTCATAACGGCTTGTTATGAGATTACAGCTCATTATCAGCAGATGGTTGACTGATTTAGTGATCTAGAACCTCAGAATGACTTGTTATGAGATTATAGCTCATTATCAGCAAACGGTTGACCAATTTGGCGATCTAGAACCTTAGAATGACTTGTTATGAGATTATAGCTCATTATTAGTGAATGGTTGACCAATTCAGCAATCTAGAATCTCAGAATGACTTGTTATGAGATTGTAGCTCATTATCAGTGAATGGTTGACCGATTCAGCAATCTAGAACCTCAAAACAGCTTGTTATGAGATTACAGCTCATTATGAGCAAACTGTTGAGTGATTTAGTGATCTAGAACCTTAGAATGGATTGTTATGACATTATAGCTCATTATCAGTGAACGGTTGACTGATTCGGTGATCGAGAACCTCAGAATGGCTTGTTATGAGATTATAGCTCATTATCAGCAAATGGTTGACTGATTCGATGATCTAGTACCTCAGAATGACTTGTTATGAGATTGTAGCTTATTATCAGCGAACGGTTGACCGATTCAGCGATCTAGAATCTTAGAATAACTTGTTATGATATTACAGCTCATTATCAGTGAATGGTTGATCGATTCGGTGATCTAGAACCTTAGAATGACTTGTTATGAGATTATAGCTCATTATCAATAAACCAATTTGGCAATCTAGAACCTTAGAATGACTTGTTATGAGATTAGAGCTCATTATCAGCAAATGGTTGACCGATTTGGCGATCTAGAACCTTAGAATGGCTTGTTATGAGATTGTAGCTCATTATAAGTGAATGGTTGACCGATTTGGCGATCTAGAACCTCAGAATGGCTTGTTATGAGATTACAGCTCATTATCAGCAAACAGTTGACCAATTCGATGATCTAGAACCTTAAAATGGCTTATTATGATATTACAGCACATTATTAGTGAACCGTTGACTGATTTTGTGGTCTAAAACCTCAGAATGGTTTGTTATGAGATTACAGCTCATTATCAACAAATGGTTGACCGATTCAGTGATCTAGAGCCATAGAATGACTTATTATGAGATTGTAGCTCATTATTAGTGAATGGTTGACTGATTTGGTGTTTTAGAATCTTAGAATGACTTGTTATGAGATTACAGTTCATTATTAGCAAATAGTTGACCAATTCGGCAATTTAGAACCTCAGAATAACTTGTTACAAGATCACAACTCATTATCAGCAAATGGTTGACTGATGGTGATCTAGAACCTTAGAATGACTTATGAGATTGTAGCTAATTATCAGTGAATGGTTGACCGATTTGGCAATCTAGAATCTTGAAATGACTTGTTATGAGATTGTAGCTCATTATCAGTGAACGGTTGACCGATTCAGCAATCTAGAACCTTAAAATGGCTTGTTATGAGATTACAGCTCATTATCAGCAGATGGTTGACTGATTCGGTGATCTAGAATCTCAGAATGGCTTGTTATGAGATTGTAGCTCATTATTAGCGAATGGTTGATCGATACGGCAATCTAGAACATCAGAATGGCTTGTTATGAGATTATAGCTCATTATCAGCAAACGGTTGACCGATTTAGCAATCTAGAACCTTAGAATGGCTTGTTATGAGATTATAGCTCATTATCAGTGAATGATTGACCGATTCGGAAATCTACAACCTCAGAATAGCTTGTTATGAGATTATAGCTCATTATCAGGAAATGGTTGACCGATTTGGCGATCTAGAACCTTAGAATTCCTTATTATGAGATTGTAGCTCATTATCAGTGAACGGTTGACCAATTCAGTGATCTAGAATCTCATAATGACTTGTTATGAGACGACAACTCATTATCATTGAACAGTTGACCGATTCGGTGATCTAGAACCTTAGAATGGTTTTTTATGAGATTACAGCTCATTATCAGCAAATAGTTGACCGATTCAGCGAACTAGAACCTCAGAATGACTTGTTATGAGATTGTAGCTCATTATTAGTGAATGGTTGATCAATTTTGCGATCTAGAATCTTATAATGGCTTGTTATGAGATTGTAGCTTATTATCAGTGAATGGTTGACCGATTCGGCAATTTAGAACCTTAGAATGACTTGTTATGAGATTACAACACATTATTATCAAGCAATTGACTGATTTAGCGAGCTAGAACCTCATAATGACTTGTTATGAGATTGTAGCTCATTATCAGCAAATGGTTGACCGATTCATCGATCTAGAATCTCAGAATGACTTGTTATAAGATTAGAGCTCATTATCAGTGAATGGTTGACCGATTCGGTGATCTAAAACCTCAGAATGGCTTATTATGAGATTACAACTCATTATCAGCAAATGGTTGACTGATTCGGCGATCTAGAACCTTAGAATGGCTTGTTATGAGATTGTAGCTCATTATCAATGAATAGTTTACCAATTCAGTGATCTAGAACCTCAGAAAAATGTGTTATGAGATTACAGCTCATTATTAGCAAATAGTTGACTAATTTGGTGATATAGAACCTGAGAACGGTAATGAGATTAAAACTCATTATCAATGAACGGTTGACTGATTTAGTAATATAGAATCTCAGAATGACTGTTTATGAGATTACAACTCATTATAAGCGTACGGTTAACCGATTTGGCGATCTAGAACCTTAGAATGGCTTGTTATGGGATTACAGCTCATTATCAGCAAATGGTTGACCGATTCGGTGACCTAGAATCTCAGAATGGCTTGTTATGAGATTGTAGCTCATTATCAATGAATGGTTGACCAATTTGGCGATTTAGAACCTTAGAACAGCTTGTTATGATATTATAGCTCATTATCAACAAATGGTTGACCAATTCGGCGATCTAGAACCTCAGAATGGCTTGTTATTAAGATTATAGCTCATTATCAGCAAATGATTGACCGATTCAGCGATCTAGAACCTTATAATGGCTTGTTATGAGATTGTAGCTCATTATCAGTGAACGGTTGACCGAGTCGGTGATCTAAAATCTCAGACTGACTTATTATGAGATTACAGCTCATTATCAATGAATGGTTGACCGATTTAGCATTCTAGAACCTCAGAATGGCTTGTTATGATATTACAGCTCATTATTAGCAAATGGTTGACCAATTCAGTGATCTAAAATCTCAAAATGACTTGTTATGAGATTACAACTCATTATCAGTGAACAGTTGACTGATTTGGCGATCTAGAATCTCAAAATGGCTTGTTATGAGATTACAACTCATTATCAGCAAACGGTTGACTGGTTCAGTGATCTAGAATGTCAGAACAACTTGTTATCTGATTGTAGCTCATTATCAGTGAATGGTTGACTGATTCAGTGATCTAGAATCTCAGAATAGCTTGTTATAAGATTGTAGCTCATTATCAGCGAACAGTTGACCGATTTAGTGATGTGGAACCTCAGAATGACTTGTTATGAGATTGTAGCTCATTATTAATGAACAGTTGACTGATTCAGCGATCTAGAATCTTAGAATGGCTTATTATGAAATTATAGCTCATTATCACTGAACAGTTGACCGATTTGGTGATCTAGAATCTTAGAACGGCTTGTTATGAGATTGTAGCTGATTATCAATGAATAGTTGACCGATTCGGTGATCTAGAATCTCATAACAACTTGTTATGAGATTGTAGCTCATTATCATTGAACGGTTGACCAATTCGGTGATCTAGAACCTTAGAATGGAATTTTATGTGATTACAGCTCATTATCAGCAAATGGTTGACCGATTCGGCGATCTAAAACCTTAGAATGGCTTGTTATAAGATTACAGCTCATTATCAGCAAATGGTTGACTGATTTGGTGATCTAGAACCTCAGAATGGCTTGTTATGAGATTACAACTCATTATCAGCAAATGGTTGACCGATTTGATGATTTAGAACCTTAGAATAACTTGTTATGAGATTGTGGGTCATTATCATAAAATGGTTGACCAATTCGGTGATCTATAATCTCAGAATGACTTGTTATGAGATTATAGCTCATTATCAGTGAACAATTGACCAATTTGATGATCTAGAACTTTAGAATGGCTTCTTATGAGATTACAACTCATTATCAGCAAATGATTGATTGATTCGACAATCTAGAACCTCAGAATGACATGTTCTGAGATTGTAGCTTATTATCAGAAAATGGTTGAATGAATCAGTGATCTAGAATCTTAGAATGACTTGTTAGGAGATTGTAGCTCATTATCAGTGAATGATTGACCGATTCAGCAATCTAGAACCTCAGAATGGCTTGTTATGAGATTACAACTCATTATCAACAAATAGTTGACTGATTCAGCGATCTAGAGCCTCAAAATGGCTTGTTATGAGATTGTAGCTCATTATCAACAAACGGTTGACCAATTCGGCAATCTCGAACCTCAAAACGGATTGTTATGAGATTACAGCTCCTTATCAGTGAACGGTTGACCGATTCGGCGATCTAGAATCTCAGAATGGCTTCTTATGAGATTATAGCTCATTTTCAGCAAATGGTTGACCGATTCAGTGATCTAGAACCTCAGAATAGCTTATTATAAGATTACAGCTAATTATCAGCAAAGGGTTGATCGATTCGGTGATCTAAAACCTTAGAACGGCTTGTTATGAAATTATAGCTCATTATCAACGAACGATTGACCGCTTCAGTGATCTAGAATCTCAGATCGGCTTGTTATGGGCTTATAGCTCTTTATCAGTGAACGCTTGACTGATTCAGCGATCTAGAATCTTAGAATAGCTTGTTATGAGATTGTAGCTCATTATCAGCAAACGGTTGACTAATTCAGCGATGTGGAACCTTAGAACGACTTGTTATAAGATTGTAGCTCATTATTAGCAAACAATTGACCGATTCAGCGATCTAAAACCTCAGAATGACTTGTTATGAGATTATAGCTTATTATTAGCAAACGGTTGACTAATTCAGTGATCTAAAACCTCAGAATGATTTGTTATGAGATTATAGCTCATTATCAGCAAACAGTTGACCGATTCAGTGATCTAGAACCTTAGAATGGCTTGTTATGAGATTACAGCTTATTATCAGTGAACGGTTGACTGATTCAGTGATCTAGAACCTCAGAATAGCTTGTTATGAGATTACAACTCATTATCAGTGAACGGTTGATCGATTCAGCGATCTAGAACCTCAGAACAACTTGTTATGAGATTACAGCTCATTATCAGCAAATGATTGACCGATTCAGCGATCTAGAACCTCAAAATGACTTGTTATGAGATTGTAGCTCATTATTAGCAAACGGTTGACTGATTCAGTGATCTAGAATCTCTGAATGGCTTGTTATGAGATTATAGCTCATTATCAGTGAACAGTTGACCGATTCGGCAATCTAGAATCTCAGAATGGCTTGTTATGAGACTACAACTTATTATTAGCAAACGGTTGACCGACTTGGCAATCTAGAACCTCAGAATGGCTTGTTATGAGATTATAGATCATTATGAGTGAATGGTTGACTGATTCAGCGATCTAGAATCTCGGAATGGCTTGTTATGAGATTACAGCTCATTATCAACAAATGGTTGACCGATTTAGCGATCGAAAACTTCAGAATGACTTGTTATGAGATTATAGTTCATTATCAGTAAACGGTTGACCGATTTGGCGATCTAGAATCTCATAATGGCTTGTTATGAGATTGTATCTCATTATCAGTAAACGGTTGACCGATTCAATGATCTAGAACCTCAAAACTACTTATTATGAGATTACAGCTCATTATCAGTAGATAGTTGACCAATTCGGTGATCTAGAACCTCAGAACGACTTGTTATAAGATTATAGATCATTATTAGTGAACAGTTGATCGATTCAGTGATCTAGAATGTCAGAATAGGTTGTTATGAGATTATAGCTCATTATCAGCAAATGGTTGACTGATTCGGCAATCTAGAACCTCAGAATGGCTTGTTATGAGATTATAGCTCATTATCAATGAATGGTTGACTGATTCAGTGATCTAGAACCTTAGAATAGCTTGTTATAAGATTATAGCTCATTATCAACAAACGGTTGACCGATTCAGTGATCTAGAACCTTAGAATGACTTGTTATGAGATTGTAGCTCATTATCAGTGAACGGTTGACCGATTCAGCGATTTAGAATTTTAGAATGACTTGTTATGAGACTACAGCTCATTATCAGCAAATGGTTAACCGATTCGGTGATCTAGAACCTTAGAATAGCTTGTTATGAGATTACAGCTCATTATCAGCAAACAGTTGACTGATTCAGTGATCTAGAATCTAAGAACAACTTGTTATGAGATTGTAGCCCATTATCAGTGAACGATTGACCAATTCGGCGATCTAGAATCTTAGAATGACATGTTATGAGATTGTAGCTCATTATCAGCGAACAATTGACTGATTTGGCTATCTAGAACCTCAGAATGGCTTTTTATGAGATTGTAGCTCATTATCAATGAATGGTTGACCGATTCGGCAATTTAGAACCTTAGAATGATTTGTTATGAGATTACAGCTTATTATTAGCAAATAGTTGACTGATTCAGTGATCTAGAACCTTAGAATGACTTGTTATGAGATTGTAGCTCATTATCAACAAATGGTTGACTGATTCAGCGATCTAGAATCTCAGAACAACTTGTTATGAGATTATAGCTCATTATTAGTGAACGGTTGACCGATTCAGGGATCTAGAACCTCAGAATGGCTTGTTATGAGATTACAGCTCATTATCAACAAATGGTTGACCAATTCAATGATCTAGAACCTTAGAATGGCTTGTTATGAGATTGTAGCTCATTATCAGTGAACGGTTGACCGATTCGGTGATCTAGAACCCCAGAATGGCTTGTTATGAGATTACAACTCATTATCAGCAAACGGTTAAATGATTCAGCGATCTAGAACCTCAGAATGACTTGTTATGAGATTGTAGCTCATTACCAGTGAAGGGTTGTCCGATTGAGAAATCTAAAAGCTCAAAATGGCTTGTTTTGAGATTGTAACTCATTATCAGTGAACGGTTGACTGATTCAACTATCTAGAACCTCAGAATGGCTTGTTATGAGATTATAGCTCATTATCAACAAATGGTTAATCAATTTGGTGATCTAGAACCTTAGAACATCTTGTTATGAGATTGTAGCTCTTTATCAGTGAATTGTTCACTGAATTGGTGATCTAGAACCTTAGAATGGTTTGTAATGAGATTGTAGCTCATTACCACCAAATGATTGACCGATATAGTGATCTAGAATCTCAAAATGACCTGTTATGATATTATAGCTCATTATCAGTGAACAATTGACTGATTCAGTGATCTAGAATATCAAAATGGCTTGTTGTGAGATTATAGCTCATTCTCAGCAAATGGTTGACCAATTCGGTGATCTAGAACCTCAGAATGACTTGTTATGAGATTGTAGCTCATTATCAGTGAACGGTTGACCGATTTGGTGATGTAGTATCTCAGAATGACTTGTTATGATATTATAGCTCATTATCAGTGAACGGTTGACCGATTCAGTGATTTAGAACCTCAAAATGGCTTGTTATGAGATTACAGATCATTATCAGCAAACAGTTGACCGATTTGGTGATCTAGAACCTTAGAATGGCTTTTTATGAGATTGTAGCTAATTATCAGCAAACCATTGATCGATTCGGTGATCTAGAACCTCAGAACAACTTGTTATGAGATTACACCTCATTATCAGCAAATGGTTGACTGATTTGGTGATCTAGAACCTTAGAATGACTTATTATTAGATTACAGCTTATTATCAACAAACGGTTGACCGATTCAGTTATCTAGAACCTTAGAATGACTTGTTATAAGATTACAACTCATTATCAGCAAATGGTTGACCAATTTGGTGATCAAGAACCTCAGAATGGCTTGTTATGAGATTATAGCTCATTATCAGCAAACGGTTGACTGATTCAGTGATCTAAAACCTCAAAATGACTTGTTATGAGATTGTAGTACATTATTAGCAAATGGTTGACTGATTTAGTGATCTAAAACCTCTGAATGACTTGTTATGAGATTACAACTCATTATCAGTGAATAGTTGACTGATTCAGTGATCTAGAAACTTAGAATGGGTTGTTATGAGATTACAGCTCATTATAAGCAAATGGTTGACTAATTTAGTGATCTAGAACCTCAGAACAGCTTGTTATGAGATTATAACTCATTACAAGCAAATAGTTGACTAATTTGGTGATCTAGAACCTCAAAATGGCTTGTTATGAGATTATAGCTCATCATTAATAAATGATTGACTGATTTGGTGATCTAGAACCTTAGAATGGCTTGTTATGAGATTGTAGTTCATTATCAGTAAACAGTTGACCGATTCGGCGATCTAGAATCTTAGAACGGCTTGTTATGAAATTGTAGCTCATTATCAGTGAATGGTTGACCGATTCGGCGATCTAGAACCTTAGAATGACTTGTTATTGGATTATAGCTCATTATCAGCAAATGATTAACCGATTCAGGGATCTAGAACCTCAGAATAGCTTGTTATAAGATTACAGCTCAGTATCAGCAAACGGTTGAACGATTCGGCGATCTAGAACCTCAAAATGACTTGTTATGAGATTATAGCTCATTATCAGTGAACGATTGACCAATTCGGTGATCTAGAATCTTAGAATGTCCTGTTATAAGATTGCAGCTTATTATAGCGAATAGTTGACCAATTCGTTGATCTAGAACCTTAGAATGACTTGTTATGGGACTACAACATATTATCAGTGAATGGTTGACCGATTCGACGATCTAGAACTCTAGAATAGCTTGCGATGAGATTACAGCTCATTATCAATAAACAATTTACCGATTCGGCGATCTAGAACCTCAAAATGTCTTGTTATGAGATTACAGCTCATTATCAGCAAACGGTTGACCTATTCGGCGATCTAGAATCTCAAAATGACTTGTTATGAGATTACAGCTCATTATCAGTGAACGATTGACCGATTCGATTACCTAGAATCTCAAAATAGCCTCTTATGAGATTGCAGCTCCTTATCAGCAAATGGTTAACCGATTTGGCAATCTAGAACCTCAGAATGACTTGTTATGAGATTACAGCTCATTATAAGTGAACGGTTGACCAATTTGGCGATCTAGAACCTCAGAATGGCTTGTTATGAGATTATAGCTCATTATTAGCAAAAGATTGACTGATTTGGTGATCTAGATCCTTAGAATGGCTTGTTATGAGATTACAACTCATTATTAGCAAATAGTTCATCAATTTGGTGATCTAAGACCTCAGAACGGCTTGTTATGAGATTACAACTCATTATCAATCAACGGTTGACTGATTCAGTGATCTAGAATCTTAGAATGATTTGTTATGGGATTACAGCTCATTATCCATGAACGGGTTACTGATTCGACAATCTAAAATCTTAGAATGGCTTGTTATGAGATTGCAGCTCATTATCAGCAAACGGTTGTCCGATTTGGCGATCTAGAACCTCAGAATGACTTGTTATGAGATTACAGCTCATTATCAATAAACGGTTGACTGATTCGGTGATCTAGAATCTCAAAATGGGTTGTTATGAGATTACATCTCAATATCAAAAAATGATTGACCGATTCGGTGATCTAGAACCTCACAATGGCTTGTTATGAGATTATAGCTCATTATCAGTGAACGATTGACCGATTCGGTGATCTAGAACCTAAAAATGGTTTATTATGAGATTACAGCTTATTATCAGTGAATGGTTGACCGATTCAGCAATCTAGAATCTTAGAATGGCTTGTTATGAGATTACAACTCATTATCAGCAAATGGTTGACCGATTCAGCAATCTAGAACCTCAGAATGGCTTGTTATGAGATTACAGCTCATTATCAGTGAACGGTTGACTGATTTGGGGATCTAGAATTTCAGAATGTCTTATTATGAGATTAAAGCTCATTATCAGCAAACAGTTAACTGATTCGACAATCTAGAACCTCAGAATGGCTTGTTATGAGATTACAGCTCATTATCAGCAAACGGTTGACCGATTCGGTGATGTAGAACCTTAGAATGGCTTGTTATGAGATTACAGCTCATTATCACCAAATGGTTGATCGATTTGGTGATGTAGAATCTCAGAATGGCTTGTTATGAGATTACAGCTCATTATTAGTGAACAGTTGACCGATTCAGAAATCTAGAACCTCAAAATGACTTGTTATGACATTACAGCTTATTATCAGCAAATGGTTGACTAATTCGGTGATCTAGAACCTCAGAACGGTGATTTATGAGATTGTAGCTCATTGTTAGTAAACGGTTGACTGATTCGATGATCTAGAACCTTAGAATGGCTTGTTATGAGATTACAGCTCATTATTAGCAAATGGTTGATGGATTCGATGATCTAGAACCTCAGAACAACTTGTTTTGAGATTATAGCTCGTTATCAGAAAACTATTGACTGATTCGGTGATCTAGAACCTCAAAATGACTTGTTATGGGATTGTAGCTCATTAGCAGTGAATAGTTGTCTGATTCAGAAATTGAGAATCTCAGAATGGCTTGTTATAAGATTGTAGCTCATTATGAGAGAAGGGTTGATTGATTCGGCTATCTAGAACCTCAGAATGGCTTGTTATGAGATTACAACTCATTATCAGCAAACGGTTGACCCATTCAGTGATCTAGAACTTTAGAATGGCTTATTATGAGATTGTAGCTCATTATCAATGAATGGTTGACCAATTCGGTGATCTAAAAACTCAGAATGACTTGTTATGAGATTATAGATCATTATCAGCAAATGGTTGACCGATTCAACAATCTAGAACCTCAAAATGACTTGTTATGAGATTGTAGATCATTATGACCAAACGGTTGACCGATTCAGCGATCTAGAATCTCAAAATGACGTGTTATGAGATTATAGCTCATTATCAGTGAACGGTTGACCGATTCAGCGATCTAGAACCTTAAAATAGCTTGTTATGAGATTATAGCTCATTATCAGCAAATGGTTGACTGATTTGGTGACCTAGAACCTCAGAATGACTTGTTATAAGATTGTAGCTCATTATCAGTGAATGGTTGACTGATTAAACAATCTAGTATCTCAAAATGGATTGTTATGAGATTGTTTCTCATTATCAGCGAATGATTGAATGATTTGGCAATCTAGAACCTCAGAATGGCTTGTTATGAGATTACAACTCATTATCAACAAACAATTGACCGATTCAGTGATCTAGAACCTCAGAATGGCTTTTTATTAGATTATAACTCATTATCAGCAAATGATTGACCGATTCAGCGATCTAGAACCTCAGAGAAGCTTGTTATAAGATTACAGCTCATTATCACGAAATGGTTAACCGATTTCATGATCTAGAACCTCAGAATAGCTTGTTATAAGATTACAGCTCATTATCAGCAAACAATTGACTGATTTGGTGATCTAGAACCTCAGAATGGCTTGTTATGAGATTACAGTTCATTATTAGCAAACGGTTGACCGATTCAACAATCTAGAACCTTAGAACAACTTGTTATGAGATTGCAACTCATTATTAGCAAACAGTTGACCAATTCAGTGATCTAGAACCTCAGAATGACTTGTTATGAGATTGTAGCTTATTATCAGTGAACCATTGACTGAGTTGGTGATCTAGAACCTCTGAATGACTTGTTATGAGATTACAGCTCATTATCAGCAAATAGTTGACCGATTCGGTGATCTAGAACCTCAGAATGGCTTGTTATGAGATTACAGCTCATTACAAGCAAATGGTTGACTGATTCAGTGATCTAGAACCTTAGAATAGCTTGTTATGAGATTATAGCTCATTATATGTGAATGGTTAACTAATTTGGTGATCTAGAACCTCAAAATGGCTTGTTATGATATTACAACTCATTATCACCAAACGGTTTACCGATTCGGTAATCTAGAACCTCAAAATGATTTGTTATGAGATTATAGCTCATTATCAGTGAATAGTTGACTGATTCATTGATCTAGAAACTCAAAATGGCTTGTTATGAGATTACAGCTCATTATCAACAAATAGTCAACTGATTTGGCGATCTAGAACCTTAGAATGACTTGTTATGAGATTGTAGCTCATTATCAATGAACGGTTGATCGATTCAGTGATCTAGAATCTTAGAATGACTTGTTATGAGATTGTAGCTCATTATCAGTGAACAATTAACCGATTCGGCTATCTATAACATCAGAATGGTTTGTTATGGGATTAGAGCTCATTATCAGCAAATGATTGACCGATTCAGCGATCGAGAACCTCAGAAAGGCTTGTTATGAGATTGTAGCTCATTATTAGTGAATGGTTGACCAATTTGGTGATCTAGAACCATAGAATGGCTTGTTATGAGATTACAACTCATTATCAATGAATGGTTGACCAATTCGGTGATTTAGAATCTCAGAACAACTTGTTATGAGATTGTAGCTCATTATCAGTGAATGGTTGATCGATTTAGCAATCTAAAACCTCAGAATGGCTTGTTATGAGATTACAGCTTATTATCAGCAAATGGTTGACCAATTCGATGATCTAGAACCTTAGAATAGTTTATTATGAGATTATAGCTTATTATTAGTGAATGGTTGACCGATTCGGTGATCTAGAACCTCAAAATAGCTTGTTATGAGATTACAGATCATTATCAGCAAATGGTTGACCGATTCGGTGATCTAGAACCTCAGAATAACTTGTTATGATATTATAGCTCATTATCAGTGAATGGTTGACCGATTCAGCGATCTAGAATGTTAGAATGACTTGTTATGAGATTTTAGCTCATTATCAGCGAACGTTTGACTGATTCGGCGATCTAGAACCTCAGAATAGCTTGTTATGAGATTATAGCTCATTATCAACAAATGGTTGATTGATTCAGTGATCTAGAACCTTAGAATGACTTGTTATGAGATTACAACTCATTACTAGCAAATGGTTGACCGATTCGGCGATCTAGAACCTCAGAATGGCTTGTTATAAGATTTTAGCGAATGGCTGACCGATCTGGTGATCTAGAATCTCATAATGGCTTGTTATGATATTGTAGCTCATTATCAGTGAATGGTTGACTGATTTAGCGATGTAGAATCTCAGAATGGCTTGTTATGAGATTGTAGCTCATTATCCGTGAACGGTTGACTGATTTGGTGATGTGGTACCTCAGAATGACTTGTTATGAGATTGTAGCTCATTATCAGCAAATGGTTGATCGATTCAACGATCTAAAATCTTAGAATGGTTTGTTATTGTTAGAGTAATAGTCTATCGGGGTTACTAATTTAAATCATTATGATCTAATTAGTAACTTCTCTATTCACTCTAGTTTGCTTAAGCTAATCTTAGGTAGTTTCTATTTCTGTTAGTTTCCCTTTTTAGGGTTTCGGCATCCTTTATAAGGATTGTCCACTTTGTAATTCTTAAGGAGATTGTAAATCATTTTATTGTTGAATATAGAACATAATTTCTGTCAACATGCATTTGCAGTCTCTAGCCTATCGGCCGCCATAGCTTTCTGGATCCTTCTCTCTTCTGTCTGTTTTATTCTGTTTGTAATAGCTATGCATGCAGGTGTTCTTGGGTAGATTGATATTCATCAATCTTAACATGGTATCAGAGCCACTCTGCAGCTGGCTGTTCATTCTTGGTTGAAGCAGCGAGGGTTTGAAGCTTTCAGATTCTTTTCTGGCATTTGTCTCTGGTTCTGGGGGGGTCTCTATTTTTCGGAGCTGTTTGAGCTGAAAAGGACTCCACCATTGCGTCTAGAAGGTCCGGGAGAGTCGAAATCATATAAAATTTTGACCATTTTGGGCACCGGGGCTCTGGGAGAATTTTTTGGCCTACTAAGGGCCGTACGGGCACGAAAATCGAGAAAAACAATTAAAAATGGCATGTTTTTTAATGTTTTTTAAACGGTTTAAACCGCGCATAGTTATATTTAAAAGGCGCCACCGGGGGGCCGCCACCGCCCCACCGGGGCTCGGCCACCACCGGTGGCCCCTATGTGTTTCGCGGCCGCACCACTTCTTTCAACACCGCGGGCTGGTTTTTTTACCGCGCCGCCAAGGTTTTCCGCGGCCCGACAC